>VWZX01007549.1:337388-483318 GCA_013399015.1 Galbula dea
TGGGGGTGGAATATCTGGGGGCTAAGGGGATAGAGGGAGATTATTTGGGGGTTTAGGGGTGGAGGGAGGATATCCGAGGACTAGGGGAATGAAGGGGGACTATCTGGAGTATAGAGAATTATTTGGGGACTAGGGAGATAGAGGGAAGGATATCTAGGGAGTGGGGGGATGGAGGATGTCATCTGGGTTATAGAGGGGGGGTATCTGGGGCTAGGGGGATAGAGGAGGGCTAGCTGGGGGGATGCAGGGAGGATATCTGATGTCTAGGGGAATGCAGGGGAATATCTGGGGGCAAGGAAGATACAGGGGCTGGGGTAGGACAGAGCATTGGGGACTAAGGGGGCTTGAGTGGACGGGGTGGAGGAAGAAACCGGGGACTGAAGAGCTGCAAGAGGCATCGGGGGAGAGTGCGGGGAAGGGGATGGGAAATAGGGTGAAAATGGGTGGCATGAGGGAAGGGTTAGATCAAAAAAAGCCTGTGGAGCCTTGGAGAACCACTGACATCAGCAACATTTATAGGTATGATGAGTCTTTTTCCTCTTGGTTTTGCTTGGTACTGCTTCTCCTGATGGTCTTGGAATCCCAGCTGGTGACCTTCACCTTGGTTCTGTCAGGCACGTCTCTCTCCTCCCTCCCCTTGTTTCCCTGCTAACTGGGGCTCAGTTTCTCAAACTTGTTACAGGTACTTCTGTCTCATCTCCCTAGGGACAGTGTTAACCTCCTGCAAATTGTCCTGTAGAAAGCCACATGATCCTGGAAAGAGTTAACCCTGAAGACACAGGTTATTCTGTGTTTACTGGGGATGGGAAGGCGGGGGGTGTGTGTTCAGGAAAAAAGAACCCCAAACCTTTTCTGTTGCAGTTCCTGATTTGGAAGCAAGCTCCTTACTGAATGGAAATAAATTTACCCAAAGCAATGATGAGTGAAGTATAGTCTGAACTGGTATTGCCAAGGCTTTGTGTCTTTGCTCTGACCAGGGCGTGATCACTTAATCTTCTCTCTGAGCTTATTTAGGCTAAATTCATCTAGACTGAACAGCTTTGCTGTTTCCTGAAACTTTTTGAAACACCCTAAAAAACAGTGAGAAAATAATATTTTTTAGCAGTTTCTTTTACTGTCAGAAAACCAACACCTTGATTTGAAGTGATTGGTGCAAATACTTGTTTGGCTTTGTGTATCCTGCTACAATGCTGGGTTTAGTCTTAAGCTTCCAGGGAGAGGTGTTTCTTGTTTCTCACCTACATGCAACACAGCTTTCAGAGGTCTGGGTCCTCTGCCACCATTATCTTCTCCGTTGTGATAGCAGTGCAGGCTCTGTAAGATGGAGGTTGAGCTGTAGACACCTCATCAGTAGTTGGATCAGCTGTATTCTCATCCAGTGATTGCCTGCACAGAGCCAGGAGTGGTTTTGGAAGCGGGTTGTAGTGTTTGGCCAGGCTCTGGTGCTCTCTTCTGAATGAAGTTCAGCCCTTTTGGGATTGGGGCAAATCAAGCACATACAGGAAAAGATCTGGGGCTGTGCTCTAATGTAGTTTCTGTTCTCTTCAAGGTCTTGGTGACAGCTTTACAGATCTTTAGTTCAAGAGAGAAAAGGAATTACTGGAGAGAGTCCAGTGGAGACTACAGAGATGCTGAGGGCACTGGAGCATCTCAGAGAAGAGGAAAAGGTGAGAGCCCTGGTGCTGCGTAGCCTGGAGAAGAGCAGCCCCAGAGGGGAGCTGCTCAATACTGAGCAAGAGCTAAAGGGTGGTGGAAAGAGGCTGGGGCCAGACTCTGCTCAGTGGTGCCCAGGGACAGGACAAGGGGCACTGGGCACAAACTGGAACCCAGGAGGTTCCACCTGAACAGGAGGAGAAACTTGTTTGGTGTGAGGGTGTTGTAGCCCTGGCCCAGGCTGCCCAGAGAGGTTGTGGAGTCTCCTCCTCTGGAGATTCCAAACTCTGCTTTAGTAGGGTGGTTGGACTAGATGATCCCTAGATCCAACTGCTACCAGGCTGTGATTCTGGGATTCCTTTCTTCTCATGGAGGAGGAAGCTTCTATGGGGAGTAAGAACCTAGGAGTATAGTTAATGGTGGTTGTTGCTAAGGAAGTAGGGAAAGCAACTCAGCTGCTACTGTGCTTATTTTTTTGAAGATGTCTAAATGAGTCATGAATGTGGCTTAGGTTCACTGAAGACTTGCTGTCAAGGGCTAGGGCTGGGCCAGCCACTCAATGAGTGACAGACACTGTGAACCCCTCTGCCTTACCAGGGGGAAGAGAAAGGGAGAGAGACTTATGGATTGGAAAACTAAATCAGCTTTAATGAAAATAATAACAATAAAATTAAATATGTACAAAAGTAACATCATCCAACCCAACTACCTGATGGTAATTAGGTCACCATCACCACTGATGCTGTGAGTAGTCACAGGGGAAGTCAGAGAATGCCTCAGTGGCAGACGGGAACCAGATTGAGGAACTGGATTCAGAAACACACAGATAGGGACTGAAAGCAGAATGAACAGAGGAGTCCTCACACAGCAGCCACTGAAGAAGCTTGACCCTCTTGATCCCTCAGTTTTATACTGACTATGACATGTATGCAATGGAATTGCTTGTTGTCCAGTTTAGGGTTACCTCTCCTGTCCCCTCCTCCTCACAGGTGCCACCTCTTACTGCATCCCAGTGTGGAGCACAAGATTTAGCAGTGACCTTGGTCTGCACACCAACTCTTGGTGCTAACTTGAAGCATCAAGTGTTGTCACTGCTGAGAAGCAGACACTGTCTGCAGAAATACACTGTTAAATTCAGCAAGGGCCACCACTGAGCTGAGAAGTCAAATCACTGAACAGAATTTGTTCTAGCTCAAGCCAGGATGTTTGCAAAGTCAAATTCTGACAGCAAAGTGTTGGGCAACTCTAATGGTGCTGTTAACGTTGATGTGATTATATTACCAAGAGCACAGCATCCTGGATGCATACACAATACCTGACTGTATAGAAGTCACAAATTACTATGTAAGTCCAAAGGTCTGGTTAATAAAGTTGTTCTTTGGAAAAAAAAATAAATTATTGTCTATCCTCAGACCATCCTGGCTTTAATAAAACTGTTACAGTTTGAAGAGCCACTAAACAAAGGGGAAAACCTTACCAGAATTGACTAAGGCCACAAAACTCCAGTGTACCACCAAGCTCAAGGACCTCTAGGGCTCACAGATGAGCTGCAGTGCTCTAAAGTCTTCTGTGGGACACAGAAAGAGCTGAATTGAGGCTTAGTGCCACCCAGAGATGTACCTCTGAGGGCACAGGGCAGAGGCCCTTCAGCTCTCAGGGGAGTACAGTTTGACGAGGTGCTGCAGCTCTGTGGAGTAGCCTGTGATGGGGCAGCGCTGGTGAGTCTTCACATAAGTGTAGGCGCAGCGGTAGCAGAAGACAAAGCCTGAGGTGGACAGGGCCGTGGCGTTGACCCGGACTTTGCGGCAGAGAGGGCACACAGTCTTCAGCGTGGGTACGAGAGCTGAGGCAGCCCCGTGGTCCAGATGCACGGGGGGCGGAGGAGTTGGGAATGCGGTCAGAGATCTGATTGTCTCCTGGTTTTCTGAGGAGTACCACCAGTCCAGGAACTGGAGGAAGAACATGCTGACGGAGAGCCCAGTGGACAGGGAGAAGGCAATGCCACCCAGTGCTTTCCTCACTGCTGACTGCATTTGTGTTTTAATGCTGTAAAAAGAAGATACAGAGAAACAGTTACTACTGCACATTTGTCTATCTGCAAACCATGGCCAAAAGGGCTTGGGGAGTAAGTCACTGCTTTATACAGCTTCTTAATGCTAAGGATGTTGGTTAACTTATTCCACTTTTGTAATGCGGCATCTGCTAGGATGTTTCGCTCAGATTTTTTTGTATATTAAAAAAGCTTCGAGTCCTGTTCAGTTCAGAAATCTAAACTGGAAGAGTCTGGATTGAGGGGAGCTGGGCCACAGCCCTCCCAGGTCATGTTTACAAAGGGGAGGGCAGCTAGAAAGGCTCTGTAAAAGCGCTTCCAGGATGATGATGGAGGGTGGATGGAGTACTCATCCTCTTCCTTCAGACTGGACACTAGTTTCTCTAGCTTTCCTTTCAGGTAAGGAACAAGAACCAGCAAGACAGACTCTCAGTGCTGCCTGCAGTCTCCCATGGGGATCCTCTTTAAGCTACAGAGGTTCTTGTGGATCAGTTTCACAGAACATTAAGCATGGTAATGACCAGCTGCTTCTCAGAAAACTCAGAGCTAAGTTCTGATCCTTTTAGCAGGATTGTTATAGTCTACTTCCCTTGTTAGAGAGGTGCAGGTGAAGAGTGAACAGGAGAAAAGCTGGAGTGCCAACAGACCCCCAAACATGGCAATTTTATTACCATAAAATGCTGCGAAGCTGATACCTGCTACTTGCTTTCATATTTACACTAACAATATCCATTATTAGAGCACATTTTGCCAGAGGTGAACTTTAGCTTCAAGAATTTCTGGAAAACCAGACAGTTTTACGTACAACATCACCCCTAGATTAACACCCCCACAGAACCCCCTGGAGAGCAGCAGCTAATCCATGTCCTGACATACCTAAGTGCTTGACTTGAGGTGGCTCCAGCTGACCTCTTCTCCAGAGCCTCGATATCTTCCACAGTCAGCCTGACAAGCCGCACTCCAGCCAGCCACAGCATGGGTGAATGATGCTGAGCTTTCCCAAGGATGTAGCACAGTTGCTGGATGAGAAACCAGCCCTCCCAGGTCATGTTTACAAAGGGGTAGGCAGCTAGAAAGGCTCTGTAAAAGCGCTTCCAGGACGACGATGGAGGGTGGATGGAGTACTCATCCTCTTCCTTCAGACTGGACACCAGTTTCTCTAGCTTTCCTTTCAGGTAAGGAACAAAAACCAGCAAGAGGAGAGACTTCCAGTGCTGCCTCTTTGGCAGTCCAGCAGTGGCTAGCAGTCGCTGCCTGCAGTCTCCCAAGGGGATCCTCTTTAAGCCATAGAAGTTCTCAGAAAAGGAGGCATTGCACCTGGCCAGGCAGTGCTGCTGGAGCAACAGATCCAGCACAACATAGATCTCATCAAACCAGCGCCAGACGAAGCCATATCGGTCGGGGTTAGACTCAGCAAGCACCTATTGAAAGGGATAGGGAACAGACGGGTCCAGAGGTGGAGTAACGTGCTAAATTACAGCAGCTGTACATTGTGCCTCCGGTTCATGAACCGAGCTGGAAGGCCAGAACTGTTATGCTAGCCTGTGAGCACGGCCAGAAAGAGACCCAGGCAGTGGACGGCTCGGTGCAGAGCTGCACAGCCCCGCCAGGTCCCTCTGCAGGAGGTTGCCCATTGACACTGCTCCCATCAGGGTCCCTCCCGCCCCAGGCCTGCAGCGAGGAGGACACCAGGCTCTCCTCCCCCCTCCTCGCTCTTACCTTGACCAGGTGCTGCAGGGCGGGTTTCACGGCGGCCATCAGGCTGTCTTGGGCTACCGCCTCGAAGATGGAGGGTCGGTCATCGGCGGCCGAGGAGGTCGTCAGATGGGCGCCAAGCTCCGCCATGGCGCAGACAAGCTCCGCCCCGGAAGCGCGGCACCCTGGCTCCTCCCAGCCGCGCCTACGGCGGCAGGGGCGAGGCCGCGCGAGAGGGTTTCTTCTCGCGAGTCCTCCTCGTTCCGTGCTCCACTTCCGGTTTCGCCACTGCCCCCTCAGCGGTGAGAGAGTGTCCGTGCTGCTGTGAGTGGGCCCGGGAGCTNTGAGGAGCTCTGGTGGGGTTCTGGGATAGCGTGGAGAGGGTCACTGGTGAGGTAATGGGAGGGGATTGAGGTCACTGGGGAGATTGAGCGGTTGGGTGCAGAGGTATTGGGAAAGGTTCTAGAGGGGCGAGGGTGAGGGGTGGGGACTGGGCTGTGGAGGCACTGGGCAGGGGTGAGCGCTAGGCCCTGGGAAAAGGCGCTGGCTGAGAGTGTGGTGGGAGGGCAGGTGCTGGAGATGGAGGTGCTGGAAGGTGAGCGGGAGTTTGGAGACACTGGGGAAGGGAGGTGGGATAGGAATGAGCAGAGCAAGTTACTGGAGAGCCTGGGCAGGGATGATAGCTGGGACCCTGGGGTGATTGAGGTGTACTGCTGTGGCAGGGAGTGCTGGGGTTGTGACAGAGGATGCTCCTGCGGCAGAACAATACTGGGAGTGGTCTGGGGGATGCTGGAGCGTAAACCAGGTTAACCCAGGGATCACTTTAGAGATTTAGGAGTTCAGCACTGGATTGTGTTAATGCTGGGGAGCTTGGATCAATGCTGAGGCCTTAAACCTGCCACCTTCTTGTCTTCACCTATGAAATTGGTGGGGAGGAGCATGTCAGGCTGTCATTGAAGTCATTTAAATGTCAAGCCAATGCTTATAGCATTAAGTCTTGACAGAGCTTCTGGAGAAGCTTCTCTATTTCATCTTTTTTGCCGTGGTTGGAACAGGACCCTGTTTTGTCAGCTTGAACACTTCCTGCCCGTTCACCTTAGCAATTGTTGGACACAGAACGATAGTAAGGAGAGGGCAGTCTGGTGTAGATTTTCTTCTAAAAACTGGGAAGGGTGTTTGTGATATTGTCATAATTTATCTTGGCTCTCTTCAGTTTAGATTTGTGTGTGAAAAGCTGGCATTTTCTTGAGTTATTTAGAATATTGCTGTTTGTCTATCTGGATTATTTTGGTTTGGCCTTTATCTGGGACTTGCTGTAAACCATGCTGAGTGAGTTTACTTAGTGGATGAGATAATACCCAGCACTGCTAGCAGCTGGCTCTGAACAGTGTGCAAAGCAAGCTCTGACATACATGAGACAAAAATGTGCATGTTCATGAGAAAAAGCTTTTTGCTCTGTTGCACTTGGATTATAGTCGTTTCCTTTTCTGACCTAAGTTTACACCTATCAAGAGAAGTTGTAAAGACATGTGCTGTGATTAGCCTTGTCTGAGTGTTTCTTCACCCTCTCAGGTATGTGATCTGAAGTTATAAAAACAGCAGAATGTCCTGCTTCTGGCTTTAAAGATCATTGCTGAAATTCAGCAAGGTTTCGTCTTCTGCATAGCTTTATGCAGCTGAGTGATGCATACGGTGCTTTGGGTTTTGGTGGCTTTGGTTGGTTGGGTTTTGTTTGTGGTAGTTTTGTGTGTGTCCCCCCCCTGCTGGATTTTCTCTGTAATCTGCTGTTCTGGCCACTGTTACAACAGTCTCGGACTGGCTCAGCTGGGAGGCATGACCCACGTTGGCAAATGCACCCCTAATGTGCACACAGAGCAGCAAGGCTGTAGTCAGTGCCTTTTGAGTGGCACCTTGCCAGGTTGCTCTTGTGGAGGAAAACATTGAAATCATCTTGTAAGCAGGGCTGGAACCCTGTGGGTTCGTGGCAGCGTAACATTGCAGTTGAACATGGCCTGTGTTTGTAATTACGAAACAAGACCCTCAGCAGCTGCTGCTTTTGTGATGCTGGGATTTTTCTGTTGGAAAGGCTGCAGTGTTGTGGCTCATGTGGCCTTCCCAAGCCAGCCTCTGTTGGAAGGGGGGTAAGCCTCTCCTGCAGGAGGAACATGCTTCTAGAGCTGTCCCCAGGCACAGTTTGGCAGGAGCAGAAAGGGAGATAAATCAAACCAAACCCAGTAATGCTGCCTAATGACTTAAAGTGGTAACCGTGCAGGCACAGGGCAGACAGGAGCTCCAGGGGCCAAGCAAACAGGTTGCTTCTAATCCAGTTGCTTGGCTGTTGGACAAGATTCCAACTGCTCTGCGTTGCCATGCTGTAGAGCATGTTGAAGGTGGTAGAAACTGTGGCACTTCTCCTGAGCTGCTGCTGCTGAGGTATTACACAGATGGGGTGGGCAGGGAAAAAAAGAGATATGGGGTTAAGGGATGAGGAAGGAAGTGTTGAGAAACAGCAAGCTGGTTGCATTGCTAGGCAGTGTCTTGGAGTTCAAAGCTAAGCTTGTCCTTTTGTTGCTGAGCCAGCAAGACCTTCGAGGTTTGGAGGCAGGATGGGCAGTGTTTAGGGAACAAATGAATTGTTGCTTTCCTAGTAGTGTTTGGAGTTGTGGAATTACACAGAAGGGAAGGGGAATTGGTCAAAAAAGTAGAAAAAAGAGAAAAGAGGTAGGAAACTCCTTTTTTTGTTTTTGGATGATTTTAGGGTCACAAGTTCTTAGCAGTGCTGCAGACCGATCAAGACCAGTAAAGCTGCCCACTCCTGTGCTTGTTTTTCAGCCGACACTTAAAAGTTTTGTTTGAGTCATGTTAGTCACAGAGGTGGCAATGTAAAAATAAACTGAGGCATGCCCACCTGTGTCTGGGCAGCCCCTATATTCTAAGGTATTAATAATTTGGTTCCATGGAGCAAGCAAAGAGCTGGTAAGACCATTTTCATGGCTCTGCCAAGTACTTGCTGCCCCAGCAGTGTTTTCTGGTCCTGTCCACAAAAATGCAGCACAGCACTGAAATAATAAGCTTGTGTGTGTGTCAGAGATGGAATGCCAGGTCTTGGCAGAGAAAGATTTCGTTTTCAAGCTGGAGAGAATTGCGAAGTAAAGGCTTTTCTTTTAAAAAAACTGCTTTGCATCTGCTGGGAACAAAAGAGGGGAAAGAAATGGAAGGGCCTTATGGTGTTGGTGTTGCAAGCAGGGTTAATTGTTCCTTCCATCAGGATGCAGCAGAGGGAAGTATCGTTAGGGGGAGATGACAGTTTCCTTTGTCTGAAACATGGACTTCTCACTTCCAGTCCAGATACTGAATGTGCAGTGCTTTTTTGGAAAACAGAATTGTGTACCTAGGGGAAGGACAGCTGCAGAGCATGTCAAGAATTGCTGAATATAAGGAGTTAAAAGTGTCCTTTTCCCCTCCGAGACTGGGAGTTGAAGGAGCTGGGCTGAGCACAGCTGCTTTCCCAGCCCATCCACCTCAGGCAGTTGTTTCTACTGACACTGTTCCTCCTGTAATTCCGTGGGTTTACCAAGTAACAGGAGCAGCAGGTAGAGAATGAAGATTGTGACACTTGTGCCTGTGGATGTAAAGCATTTGCTGCTTCCCTTATGTTACACACTCACCAACAGCCTTTCTCCCAGCTCCTGCCTTGCAAACTGGGTGTTGTCAGCTATGAATGCTGTATGACTACTTGTTCTTTTCTTATTGTCAGGTGTTGTAAGGAACTGGAACCATGACAGACTCCAAATACTTCACCACCAATAAAAAAGGTTTGTGTTAAGCTGGTGCAATGGATTGAAGGTGGTGGGTGGCTATTTTTACACAGCTTTTCTAACTGCATGCAGAAGAACTTGTGCTTTCTGTTAGCTCTGTCCCTGTTTCTCATCTTAATCATCCAGGGAGAAAATTTGAAAGTAGGTTATGTGGTGACAAAAAGACAACTGATGAATTATGGTTTTGTGATGCACAGAATGACCCAAATTGCTGCTTTTTCAAGGTTCAGGGAACAAAACATTGAGATATGAGTGCAAATCTGGTCAGGGACAAAGTTTTAGTTATGGGCTGTGAAGTTCAAGGCTGAGAGCATGGTTGTTCCTTTGGGCATCACATGATTAAGTTGATTGAGAGACATTTAATATTCAAGGTGTAAGCATATATCCCTACATCAAGCTGTTGTAAAGGTAATAGGGTTTCCTATTGCCATTTCTTCTGAAGTTGCAGTGCTTCCTTTGACTTTCCTTTGGTTTTATGTGGGTGTGGTGGTCGCCTCAACTCGGGACAAACTGCTGCCCTTAAAAACGGGAAGACTGGAGAAGATCTTTGGGGATGTTTTACCCATTCACCTGTCCCAGAGCAGAGCTTGTTCTGCTGAAGCTCTCCCAGGCTGATTTTGTTTTCTAACCTGTTTTTAAACAAAACACTGTTGCTGCAATTTGAGCCTGATGTTGCTCACCCTTCTCCTTAGATGTGGAAGATGCGTTTCCATTAGCCTCCCCTTTTCAGAATGGCTGGATGTTTCTGATGAATGTTTGCCAGTGAAGGAAACTGCAGTGGTGATCTATTTATGTTCCGTGAAGCTGCAGAATGAGGTCATAAATGAATGAACTGGCGTCGCAGCACCAAGCTTGGTGGAGTTCAAGAAGTGTTTGAACAACGCGCTCAGGCACGTGCTCTGATTCTTGGAGCGTCCTGCATAGGTTAAGGAGCTGGAACTGCTGACCCTAGTGGGTCCCCCACAGCTGATGCTGTGAAATGCAGTTCACATCTTTCTAAGGAACAACTCTATCTGTAAGTTCAGTACTAAAGGCAGATGTTTCTGGGATGCTTGCAGGAGGCCAGACTGTGCTGTCTGAGCTCTTCTGAGCACCTTGCTACTGGCTCAGCTCTGCTCTGGGGCATGATTTCAGTGTGAGGAATAGAAGCATCTCTTTCTCAGCAGGAGGCAAAACAAGCAGTCACTGCACTGCATTCAGAACAGCAACTTCTTTTTTTTGAAGTACCTGTTAGTCTTTTTGTGTCAGGCTCTTCAGTGATTGGTGCTGCTGATCTGACAAAGTGGCATTAGTGAATAGGAGTCAAAGGCTAGGGTCTGGAATGTGCTTTGGCAGAGACATTTTGGTACTTGTAATGTGACCCCAGCCTGTGGCTTCCAGTGTGAATCCTAGAATCCCAGCAATAGTGGGTGTTGGAAGTGACCTCTGGAGATCATCAAGTCTAACCACCCTGCTAAAGTCACCCAGAGCAGGTTGCTCAGGATGACATCCAGGTTGGTTTGGGATCTCTTCAGAGAAGGAGACTCCATTGCTTGCTGTCCTTCCGGGCGAAACCTGTTGGTCTGTTTGGAGCATCACCCTTCTCACAGCACTTGCTGTGTCTGGAACAGGCCTGATAAGCAGTCTTCTGCACATGTTACTTTATTTTGCAAACCTGCTTTCTTACTTTTGTGATCCAGCCTATACTGACTTTCTGCACAGTAATATCTGGAGAAATTAGTGTTGTGGAAAAGGCTGTTTGGGCAGCCTTGGAATCCAGACAAGCCATGTTACATGTTGCTTTTGTTAGTAATGGCTCTGTCTTTCTAGCATGGAAGGAATTTATTCCACTGGACTAAATGTGCACTTGCTTGTTTCTGCTCTGTGTGTCAGGGCGTTTCAGCTTCAGTCTGCTGTTTTCTCTTTGCATTCACAGGAGGCAGATGATGATGAGCCAAAGTTAAAAAGCCTGGGCAAAATTCCTAGCTTAGTTTTATTCTCGCAAGCACGAATCTGGTGTCTCCAGATATCTTTTCGTCCTAGTTGTATAATAGTTGCCTCTGAGAAGCAGACCCTGCAGTGATGTGATTTCATGTTCTAGAAGTGGGAGAGCTGCAACATGCAGTGTGCTTCTTGTCAACTGTGTTTTTGTTACCAAGGTGTAGCCCATATTGTTGAGTGTCACAGCTTTGCTTCTCACTGAACAGTGTTCTCTAAGGTCTGACAGTTGCCACGTGCTGCTTCACCAGTTTTATGGGAAAAACAGACTGGGAAGGTTACCAGTTGCTCTTGAACTGTTCCTGATGTGAGGCCCTTTTCTCTTAAGAGGCTCAATCTGTTTTGTCTTCTGCCAGGAGAGATTTTTGAACTGAAGGCTGAACTCAATAATGAAAAGAAAGAGAAGAGGAAAGAAGCTGTCAAGAAGGTTATTGCAGCCATGACTGTGGGAAAGGATGTCAGGTAAAAGCAACTTTTCTTGCACCTGTAGCAGCTCTGGTTGTCCTGGGACTCAGTTGGGTGTAGTGGCCAGCATCTCCGTAGAACACCTTTGTGTTTGTCCTCTTGGTGTGGTTGTGTCCTTGCCTGTGCTGGGCTTGAGCCACGGGTTTCTCAAGCTCCTTCCTGTTACTGAGAGCTAAAGAAACAACTGCTTTCAGTGCTGGTTTAGCTAGGTGCCATGGCCCTTTCTAGCTGAAAACACATCCCAAATTCAACCATGTTGTGTGTCACTTCAGCTGATGTTTTCTCAGTGCTTGCTGATCTGGGGTTTAGTGTTGGGTAATTCCAAGTGTTTTTCTTAGCCTTACATGTCATAGCATAACTTACAGCTACATCTTAAAATGAGTGATTTTTTTAAAATGGAACCTTTGCCTCATAGCAACAAAAGGACACAGGCATTTACCTTCTGCCACACTATTCCCCATACCTCTGTCTTTGAGGCAGACAAAACCAGGGAAAGTTGCTTGAGAGTGAATGATTTCTTCTTTCCAGCTTTTGCTGTGACTGCAGTCACAGTAGTCATGGATTCATGGCAGTGTGGTTTGTTGCCACGGAAATGAATATCAAGGTTGCAAATTTAGCATCATGACTTCATTCTAGAATGAAGGAACACAAACTGCAAGGAAGTAAAAATAGTCTTTTTGCCTTTGACCTTCAGATCTCTATGGCATATCTGAGAGCTGCAGATATCCTCGTGGTGTTTTGCAGTGCTGTTTAAAGACTGCTGCTTGATACTTGAGTGAAACTTAGGTTGTTGGTGCTGAAGTTCCTAACTGCTCTAGAGTTCAGTCTTCTGAAATTAGGCAGGACCTTTGTAAGTGTCCTGCATTACCAAAGTATTTTTAAGCACCTTTTTTCCTTGTGTATTCATTTCCTGGCCTGGCATTGTAGAATTTCTGTTTGGTGAACTCCCCAATTAAAACACCTTTAGGAAATTGCATTAGTTTTTGCCCATTCCAGAACTGACCTATGTTAAAGCCCTAGAAGAGATTAAATGATTACTATAAAAGCCATTGCAAACTGTTGTGGGAGGGAAGTTGAGCTCTCATTAGGTAGCAGGGTACTTAATGGCACTCTCAGTTTTTCCTGGCTTCCTTGATATTGTTACTACACCATGCAGTCTCACACTTTTTTCTATGTTCTTACTTACTGTTTTCTGTCCAGCTCACTCTTTCCTGATGTTGTGAACTGCATGCAGACTGACAACCTGGAGTTGAAGAAGCTGGTCTACCTGTACCTGATGAACTACGCCAAAAGTCAGCCGGACATGGCCATCATGGCTGTCAACAGCTTTGTGAAGGTAACTTGCTCCCATGGCTTATCAGAAAATGGTCCAGCACAGTGGCTGTCACCACATCATCTTTGTCCATTGGCCTTTGTGAGCTGTTGTTTATCTCTGCCTCTGTACTTGAGTCTCTTGGCTGTGGATGCTTGCGGAGGAGTATGTTGAATCCAGTAGGTCTGGGTCCTCTCACTTGCTGGTGCTAGTTATTGCAGAGGAGATGAGTTTAGCACCCCTGTAAGTGATCGTGAGAGAGCCTCCTCCAGGGAAAGCTGCTTCTGGTGTTGGACTACAGATTTGTTCATCCTCCAGCCTTTGTAGTATCTCTGGTATATGAATATCTACTTCTTGTTTGAAAGTTTCAGCTGTGCTCTGTGTGGAAAACCTTTTTCTGGTGAAACGGCAAGTCAGTTCACTGGAAGAGTGGGAGCCTGATTGCTGTATTGCCTTTAATTGTCAAGTTGCTTCTCCTTACCTAGGAAATGTTATTTCAGTCCCATGTTATGCAAGTTACAACCTGGTGCTTGAGAAGTTTGAGACTCCTGGAGTATTATGAAATCTGAGACGCTGGAGAATCCAATTGTGTTTTAAGTTTCTGTTGTGATGTCCAAAGCTGAAAGGGGTGAGAAGACCTAGGCTGAGAGGCTTCTTCTGGCCAGAGAGTATATCCCTGTCTTCCTCTCTGGAAAGAATATTGTAGTCTGTCGTGTCTTTGAAGTGTACTTCTTTAGAATGGACTGGCAAGCAAACATGGTGTATTCCAGCTGCATGCTTTTCCACACAAGGAAGTGTCTGCTGTCCCCTTTGGCAAGTTAAGGGACGAGGGTTAGTAAAGACAAAGTGTTGACACTAGTCTCCACTAGCTCAGCGCTTCTCAGGCAGTTTGCAGTTCAAGGTGTTGAATCTGCTGGTAAGACTCTTCCATGCCTCAGAAGTGATGGATTCAGGTGTTCTTTCAGCTGTAGGAAATGTAAACAGGGAAAAGTTAGTGTACCTTATGCTTTCGAAGGTCATTCTGCAGCCATCCTTTTATAGGCTGGTTTTGGAGGAGTGTTGCTCAGAGATGTAGATGGATTGGATGTATGGAAAATGATGTAGTCATGGAGTAGGCAGTGTTCCATTCTCTTCAGCTTTCACTTTTTCCTCATTAGAAAAACACCTCTAGACTAGCCTTTGCTGAGAGCTTCTTGTGTTGCAAGAGTAACAAGGAATGCTTGTGCCTGTGAGATACAGGCCTTGGTGGCTGTTGTGTTGATTTCAGTTATGGACTTTTCCCATGACATTCTCTTGCTTCTTTAAACGAGTAAGGCTGCAAACCAGTGTATTACTTTGTCTGGAAGTTGCGTGTGGTGAGAGCTGCCTCTAGCTTAGCTGTAGCTGCTAGACCATACTGAAAGAAGCCTTGCCTAGGAGAACCCAGGGATACAGAGATAAACTGTTGTAGCCTGAAAGCATCTGGAGATAGTGTTTCTGTGAACTAGTGAGTTCCACCTTTATTCCTCACCTGAAATAATTGGTCTTTGTGTGTGATCAGAGAGGGTGCTTTCGTTTTTGAACAGGAACAGCCTGATTCCAGCTGCAGGGAAGGTATCAGTGGTTGATGGTGCAGATTTGTTTGCTGCATATCCTGTTCTGTTGCAGGACTGTGAAGACCCAAACCCTCTCATCCGTGCCCTGGCCGTCCGTACGATGGGGTGCATCAGGGTGGACAAGATCACTGAGTACCTGTGTGAGCCTCTCCGCAAGTGTCTGAAGGACGAGGACCCTTACGTACGGAAGACTGCAGCTGTCTGTGTGGCGAAGCTGCATGACATCAACGCCCAGATGGTGGAAGACCAAGGATTTCTGGATTCTCTGCGTGACCTAATTGCAGACTCCAATCCCATGGTAATGTATCTGTCCTTTCAGTGCATTGCTTGAGTTTGCAATGGGCAGATAACCAGAGGTGTGAAGGCTTTTTAGCGGCAGGTGATGCGCTGCGATGAATGTGTTGGTTAAAGAACATTCGTTGCCTTGGAAAATGGGAAATACTTCTGTGCTTAGCTCTGTCTGGGTTTTTGCCTGTTTTGCCTATCTTGAGTGCAGAAGTTTAACTTCCTGGTCAGATGAGTCAGAAGAGCAAGAAATACATGATGCTGCAGCCTTGGTGACAGCTTGTAGCTACTGCTTTTCTGCAGGCCTTGGCTGCTCTTGGAAAAAGGTTGAATGAATTCATTTGCTGATGCAAATAAATCTGCTGGCCTGTAATGACTGGAAAAAAATCAATGCTTATGTTTTTAATAAAGTTAAACGAGTTACCAGAGCAGAGGTGGAGAGCAAAACCAAGAATTTCACAGGAGTAAATTACCTACTAAATCAGTATTTCATCAGCTGATTAAGGGTCTGTTTCCATGCCAGGCATCTTCCACTACTGTTTTGTAACTGAAAGTTGGTGGCCAATAGATTGAAGTGCCTCACTGCATAATCCTTTAACTCAGTGCTTTTTTTTTTTTTTCCTGTGATCTACTAGAATCTAGTGAGCATATTGATCTTGCTGTAACTCCTAACAGGGAAGAAAACTGCAGGTCAGTTTAACTCGGTTTAAAGATGTGAGTGATACTTTTTTTCTCTCTCTTAGAGCACAGATCTGATTTGACTCTGCTTAAAGATGTAATTTCACATTATAAGGGCAGGTTTAATAGCTCTTTCTATGGTGTGTGAATCAAGCCACATAAATGCATTGGTAGCTGTCTCTGGGCATGTTTGGATAGATCAAGTGGAGGTGGTGAGGAACCATCACCTTTGGTGGGAGAGTGAAGGCTGCCAATTGCTTTTCTTACAGCTTTCTAGGGACGGTAAAACTAAAGGTATCTGACTTTCACAGGCAGAGGTCTCTGAGTGGTGATGCCTGTCAGAAGATAGAGGTGCCTGTTGCCTCTGATATCTGGCTCTTTTACAAGCTGTTCTTTGTGTGTGCCTCCCTGATTTTATTTTTTATGCTAGGTTTCTGCATGAGTATCTATGACTACTTGAGTATGCTTTCTCTGTCTAGGCAATTTTGAGGCATAGGGGAACACCTACTTATTTTAATTTAATGTTTAAGTTAAAACAGGCAGGGTGTGCCTGCAACCTCTGAAAGGACTTCACTGGGCTGCTTTAGTTCCACTGAAGTGCTTGCCTTTGGCATTCACTAGCTCACAGGCACCAGTGACATGTGCTGTAGGCAGGGATGTAACCTACCCTTCTCTTCGTCTTGGTTCCAACTCCCAATGTTCTTCTACTGACTATAGCCACATGGATATGAGTTGAGGAGCTTGGGCTGAAAAGATGTGGTACTTCAGGAGAAATTAATAATGTTTTTCTTGCCCTTTCTGCTGGTTGATCACTGTGGAACTAACTGTTTTGGTAAATGAGCCATTGGTTCTTAGGAGAGCACCAATCTCTATTTCAAGAGTACATTAACTTAGTACTGACTTGAATGGAGAGAAGGAGAAATACCAAAGGGCAGTGTATGCTCCATTTGCTAAATAAACTACCAAAAGTAGCATAGGGATTCACAGAGTTGGAAGGGACCCATTAGGATCATCTAGTCCAACTCATGTTTAGGCATAGGACAACTCCACAGCCACACCATGTGCCCAAGTGCCTTATCTAAGTGCTTCTTAAATTCCATGACAGTAGGGGCCATGACAGCCTCCCTGGGGAGCCTGTTCCAATGCTCCACCACCCTCTGGGTAAAGAAGCTCCCACGAAAATTCAATCTAATAAATATTCCTAGTAAAACTTCAGTACAAATAGCAAGCTCCCTGGTAGTAATGAAGATGGGCTGGGACAGCAAAGCCTTTGCTGCTGCCACAGCTGATGGCAGCTCTGCAGCTACTGAGGCTGTGTTGGATCGTTGTACCAGCCTCTTGGTGTACTCGCTTGCTCCTTTTCTTGAAGCTGAGGATTCACAACAGGGGAGTGCAATTTGTAGGAGTAATGTGATGAAGAAGAGAGGCCTGTGGTGTGTTTTCAGATCTGCAGGCTTTGAGAGGATCATGTGGCTGCTGTTCAGTGTACTGGTTCCCCAGGTTTTACTCTAGACAGGGTGTTACGTTCTTGCTTTTCAGGAGTGCATGGGGAGAGATTTTATCAGGTTTGGGGCTCTTGCAGCTGCTGACTTAATACAAAAATTAATCTGATTACAATTTTTAGTAGATACAGCCATTCCTTCTGGTTAAGTTTACTGTTTTGATCCCTTTTGAAATTCATGAATTTGTGGCACACTGGTCCCCTCCAAAGCACAGGAACAATTCGCCCCTAGTGAAGGTTCCTCTTCTTCATCAGATCATCCAGTCCATTGCTGCTTTCCCCAGGTGAAATTCCAATGGGGGTTCCTGGTGACCAGGAGTTGTTTGCCAGGTGAGTTATATTTGTGTGCAAGTTAATATTTATTAAGGCATTTCTCCATGGTCAGGTGGAATGCAGCCCTGCCTGGAAGCTCTTTGTAAGTCAAATATATGTGTCAGTATTGGCTATCAAAAGAAAGATTACTGAAAAGATTGGTACAGATGGATCTGTCCCTGTGTTCCTCTGTAAATGGTGCATCTCCATCATGGAGCCACGGGCCAGTGCAACCTGTCATCTAAACTTTCACATTTACATGATAAATGTTTCCTCTATTTTGATGACTTTTGGAAATAGGCAGCGTTAGACACTTGAAGCAGTGTTTTGTGAACAGGAAATCCATGCTTGTTTTCTTTTCTGAGAAATGAGGACTTTCAGCTAAAACACTCCTGATGAAAAATAGCCTTCAAGAGGGCTGTTTTGTAATTGGCTGCCTCTGGCACATGGGCAAGTACTAAGCAGTCTATCTGGGTGCTGGGCAGACTAACAACTGCATCTGTGGCTGCTAATGGCCTTGTAATTGTGCAGGGTGTGTGTTTCTGTCAGCTCATATCACCCTCGTCATAACACTGTCTGAGTTGGAGGTAGCCTTGTCAGAAACATTTTGGGCTTGGTTTGGGTTTTTTCCATATTTTTTTGACTAATTGTTTTTATCACAGAATTGTGCAAACAGATTGGGGATGTGCAGGGCATTGCTTTGAAGTCCTGTTGAGGTGTGGGTGCACAGCCAAGGTGCTTTCCCTCTTTATCTGGGCTTTATGTTATCAGGATCTGGCCTTTGTTCAAAGACAGTAATACAGTGATCTTTAGAGCAGGTGTAAGATCACACCCTTCCTGATGAACTGTCTGTGGTTGTGGCTAAAGGACTGACACCAGATCCTGGTAGTTCATCAGCTTTTCCTGAAACATCTCTCTGGTGGCTTTGCAGTTCTTCTGGATGAGTTAGCTCAAACTTCCAACTGCATGTATCTTGGTGGCGTTACACATGGCAAGTTACCAGGTGGGTTAGTGGCTTACTCTTTTAGCTGGGTTATCTGAGATGTCTTTCCTTGTGCAGGCAATGGACCAGTAGCTGCAGAAGTTTCATTGTGGATGGAGTTTTTAATCTCATTTTGCAGATGAGCCTGAAGTGCTTGTGGCTGTCCTTTGTCACTTGGGATCTTGCCAAGGAGTTTCCCTCCTTAGAGAAAACTCCTTTCTTCACAGTGCTGTCTTATGGCAAACCCTGCTCTGTTTTTGCTGTTCATTCCCTTGCACAAAGCTCAGCAGAACCAGGCCTGCTTGAATATAAAGCTAGGGCCTGGCTGCTTTGGGCTGGCATGGAGTCACAGAATGATTTGAGTTGGAAGGGACCTTTAGAGGTCATCTAGTCCAATACTCCTGCTGTGAGCAGGGACACCTATAGCTAGATCAGCTTGCACAGAGCCCCATCTGACCTGGCTGTCTCTAGGGGTGGGACATCTCCCACCTCTCTGGGCAACCTGTGCCACTGTCTCAGCACCCTTAGCATAAAATATTTCTTACTTCTATCTCGTCTAAATTTTCTCCTCTTTTAGTTTAAACCCATTACCCCTTGTCCTGTCCCAACAGGCCCTGCTAAAAAGACTACCTCCATCTTTATTATAGGCTCCTTTAGGTACTGAAAGGCCACAGTAAGGTCTCCCTGGAGCCTTCTCTTCTCCAGGCTGAACAACCCAAACTCTCTCAGCTTGTCGTCATAGCAGAGGTGTTCTAGCCCTCTAATTATTTCTGTGGCCTCTCTGGACCTGCTTCCAACAGGTTCATGTCTTTCTTATGCTGAGGACTCCAGAGCTGGATGCAGTACTCCAGGTGAGGTCTCACCAGAGCAGAGGGGCAGAACCTCCCACAGCCTGCTGCCCATGCTCCTGAGGATGCAGCCCAGCACATGGTTAGCCTTCAGGGCTGTGAGTGCATGTTGCTGGCTCATGTCAAGCTTGTCATCCACTGTACCCCCAGGTCCCTCTCCACAGACCTACCCTCAATAACATCATCTCCCAACATGTACTGATGTTGAGGATTGCCCTGACCCAGGTGCAGGACCTTACAGTTGGCCTCGTTGAACCTCTTATTGTGGTCTTGGACTTACTCAGTCCTCAGGGACTTCCTTGTTGACTGGTATAGTGCAACTCATGTCCTCCCATAGTCCTCATGTTCTAACAGGTATGATTTCAATATGATATCCCAGGGTTTTTGTGTACTTCTGAGTGTACACAGGGTGTCAGATCACTGCAGGATGTTGCAGAATGCTGTTCACACCCAGCAAGAGCAGTAGATAATAGGAGGATGAGAGAGGTGGGTCTGTTACACACCTCCTGATGTCCACAGGGTCTCTGAAGTCCTGGACAAAACTGTTGGGTTTTCCTTTTTCCTCATACTGCCTTGCTCTGATATTTGCCAGTCAGACCTGGTGACTGCTCATTGTTGGAGCGTTGCAAGTGCTGAGCCCTGGAGCTGAAGAGCAGGACCACGAGGTGGCAGCAGATGAAAGCAGAACCTAAGCTCTTGAGCCTTAGACGCTTTGTTTTGTAACTACTTCCCTCTTGGCTTTTATCACTGCACTCGGTTTTCTTCGGGAATGTAAATATTAGCAAGAAAACATAAGAGGAAATCCAGCTTAAGCCTCACTGGTCTTTTAATATTTGAATGGATATTTGCTATCTTTGACCTTCTAAAGTAACTGTTAACACGTGGAATGGTTTTCTTGTCAGTCTCCCTGTTACTCACCCACATGGCTTGAGTTAGGGAGATGTCACCTTCTCCCAGTCCTTTTCAAGGTGCTGTTGGGTTTTTAGTTCCTTCTTGTAGCAGTTCTTCTCCCTCATATTCTGCTAGACCAAAGCTTTCACAAGTGTGGCTGTTCTGCTCCTAGGTTTTTGTGGGCTGTCCAGTAATATGTCAGAGTAAACTGAGATCACATATGAAGCTGATTAGTAAATACACCAAGGGTGTGGAATATAATTAAACTCTTTTGTTGTGCCTGGGGTTTCTTTGCCTTTAGTATTAGTCTGTAGTAAGAGGGGAAACTATTGAGATCTGACAGCTGGAGGTTGTGAGGTCCATCTTCATCTAACCAGAACTCCTTCTGGCAATATTGAGCTTCTGTAGTTCACACTCTAGACTAGAAACCTGTTGGTATAAGTCACAGTGCCCTCTTGTCTCTACTACTGTGAGTGCAACCCACGTGGGTTCCTACTCTGCCAGCCAGAAGGTCAGAGTGTTATGTTTGGGCTTCCTGCATGACCTTACGGAGGAAGAAGATTCTCCTTTCATTCTTTTTCCTACTAGCTGGCAAGCAGTGTGTCTCTCTGTGACCATGGCCTGAGGAATAAACCCGGTTAGGAGCAGAAGCAGCTTTTGCCTCCTGGGCTATCCTCTGCTGTGTACTTTGCAGGAATGCTATTTCTGTAATAAAGCTGAGAAATTAGCCACTTGCTTAGAAACTGGTGGTGGTCCTCTGAGTCCCAAAAGGATTTTGTGGGAGGCAGTTTGGGGCATGGGACTTCTGTTACACAACAGGGAGTGGAAGACCACCTTCTTCATGGGCACGTTTCTCAGGGAGAAACTCGGACTCCTCACAGCTGTGTGTTTTTCCCCTCTGCAGCTGAAGATTTATCTAGTGCAAGGAGTGAACTGCCACTGCTGGAGGAGTTCATGATTCCTGCTCCTTAAGGTCATAAGGACCTAAAAATTCACATCCTAGTGTGGAACTGAGTGTTGCTGTGGGCTGTGGCTCTGCAGTGTGTAATCAGCCTAAGGCTGCCTCCAGGGTACCCTGGCTGCCCCACTGGCCAAAAAAAGTCCCTTTTCTTTTCAGCCTAGGTGTTGCAGCAGGAAGGCTGTATCTTGAGTTCCCCCAACCATGTCTGTGTTAGTTCTGTGTATGGTTTGGGGTTTTTTAACCTGTTTGTGCTGCAGGTGGAGATATTAGTACCTTCTGGGAGACACTTGGTGGCATTCATAGGCACCAGTTGGTGGCATTTGTTTACCTGTTGATGGATGAAACAGTGAGTGAGGCCATTGCTTAAAGGCTGATCAAGAGTGGTTGTTTCAGTTTGGGGGCCTTTAATGGGTGTTCCTGCTGTTTACATGAGGTTGCCCAGGAGGAAGAGCAATGCTGTTTGCAAAGTGAGCAGAGAGCTAGCAGAGGCAGTGTGGAAATGGAACAGGCAGAGGTTGCAGAGCAGCCTGGTTTAAAACAGTGGCTGTGTTAATGTATGTGGTGGGGCACTTGGCAGAGGTGAGTTCAGAAGCAATCTTGTGTACCTGTGTTGCAGCAGACTTAAACTGGGGGAGAAGGGAGAGCTGCTGTCTCTAGTCCATGACATGGCTGCTGGTTAGCCACTCAGCTTACCCTGCCTGTGGAAACCTGATCTTAGGTCCAGGCTGAGCTTCTGCAACTGCTTCTCCAAAGGAAGGCTGGAGTCTGACTTACTGAGTTGCTTGTTTTTAATCCAGGTTCTCATCTGAGGAAATTTCAAGCCTGTGTGTGTGGGGGACATGATGGTGGTGGTGTTTTTGCTAGGCTTGTGGATGAGGGAAGGTCTTGAGCAGAAACTTCTGTGGAAGCTGCCATGCTTTTCCCTGCCTTTTGAATACCAGCACTCTGCAGACAGATGCAATGAGTTTGTATGATAATGCATGGATTTCCATGGCTCCACACAGTCTGTCCTCCCAGGCCTCTCATTTATAAAGCTTAATTGACAAATTCATCCATCAGAGACCTGTCTCTTTCCAATTACTGCTAGCAGTTGGTGTCCAATTTCCAAAGCATCAGTCTTGCCAAATAGATGATTCCAGGATCTCTAGTATCAGTGAGGGTCTTGGGGTGTTTTGTTCACATGTTAAAATTTGAACTGTAACAGACACTTCGAGTTTAACAAGGACCAAACCTTCTGTGGCTATGAAGTTTTCTAACACTGCATGCCTCTTTTTAGGCCTGTGTAAGGTTATTGTTGATACTTAGCTGATGCCTTTCATCTAAATAGCTGCTTGGGTCAGAGGCTGCCTTGCCCACCACTGGATGGTGCCAGTGAGAACATCCACAAAGCAAATTGCAAAGGGCCTTACAAAAAAAAACCACAAGAGAAACCTTCCTGGTGTGTCACAGGTGCCTAATCCAAGCTGGGATCAGCCCATGGCAATTTCTGAAGTCACTAAATGGTAGAGATTGGAAAGGACCTCTGGATATAAGTCCAACCCTGCTGCTAAAGCAGGGTCACCCACAGCAGCTTGGCCAGGATCACCTCCAGCTGCCTTGGGAATCTCTCCACACAAGGAGACTCCACAACCTCTCTGGGCAGCCTGGGCCAGGGCTCCAACACCCTCACAGCAAAGAAATTTCTCCTTCTGTTCAGATGGAACATCCTGGGTTGCCTGTTTCCCCTTGGTCTGTCCCTGGGCTTCACTGAGCAGAGTCTGGCCCCAGCCTCTTGCCCCCAGCCTTCAGCTCTTGCTCAGCATTGAGCAGCTCCCCTCTGGGGCTGCTCTTCTCCAGGCTAAGCAGCCCCAGGGCTCTCAGCCTTTCCTCCTTCCAGAGCTGCTCCAGTGCCCTCAGCTTCTTGGTGTCCTCTGCTGAACTCTCTCCAGTAGTTCCTTGTCTCTCTTGGACTGGGGAGCTCAGAACTGGACCCAGGACTCCACATGTGGTCTCCCTAGGGCAGAGGAAAGGGGGGAGGAGAACCTCCTTCAACCTGCTGGTCACAGTCTTCTTCATGCACCCCAGGAGTCTCTTGGCCACAGGGGCGCATTGCTGGCTCATGGTGAACTTGTCCCCCAGCACTCCTAGGTCCCAGGAAGAAGCATATGGGGGTTGTGGACCCTTGTTGGTTTCCAGTAGAGCTTGGATTCCTGCATTGCAGGGACTCAGCTGTAGCAAGGAGAAACACTTTGTGTTGGAGCCATCCCTGAATGGCTTCTTGCCTACCTGTGACAAGAGGCTCAGCAGCTGGGGTAGTATGGTTTCCTGTCTTTCAACAAACATGTTCTGATTTTGCAGTGACACAAAGGCAGGAGCTGGTGTTTGTCTGCCTCAAAGTGGCATTGTTCAGCAGTGCCTAGTTGGGGCAGAGAAGTGCAACCAGTTAGAGAAGCACACCATGGGGAGCATAACAGTTTGACTTCCCTTTCATTGCTTCCTCCAGAAAAATCCATCCCGGTTGCAAAAAGCAAGCAGGAGGCCTTCCCCATCCAGGTGATCTTTGGGATGTGGTCAGGAACTGATCCCATATCCAGCAGTGTGGTTCCAGCCTTTTAGGCACTAAAGTACAATCTCCTGGAATGGAGTTAGTGGAAGATAAATGAGTTAAGCAGAGCCCTAGAAATCTGTCACAATTAAGGCTGAAGAGGGGAGCTGTTGCTTTCCAAGCCTGTACATAGGCTGGGGATGTGTTAGTCTCCCAGAGCTTTGATTTAAAGCCTTACATGTTGCATGAGTTAAGTGTGAGAGGTTCAGATAGGCTCTCTGACCTGCCTGATTGGGCCATTTTAATTGTTCATAGACCATTTCTAGGGCAGCAAAATAAAAGGGGCTTGTAGATGGAGACAGTATGAACAGAGCAGGGGTCTTGTGCTCTGGAGGGAGAGCTTGTCTGCATTACTGCTTGTTAGGGACCTTTCAGGCACACAGCATTGCCTGTGGCCATGAAAACAAGGGGCCCTGTGAAATACTCCGTCATGCAGATGTCCCTAATAGTCCCCTGGGAGTCTGTGCTTAATGACATGAACATACCCTGTGAGCATAGGGTGCTCTTCGAGAATATCAGCACCTCTGCTCAAAAACACCAGGTGTGCCTGGCTCTCATGAGGACAGGAGCCTCCAGCCACGTGGGGAAGGCTGCCTCTCCTCAGCATCTTCCCAGAGCCCCTTAATTTTTCCTCCTTTTCTTCATTTTCTCCTCATTTTAATGGGATGGAGAGCCAGAGGTTCCTGTTTTAAGCAGCAGAACATTGTATTTCATTAACTCCATTACACACTTGGCTTAATTTCCAATTAGCCTGGGATGCAAGCAAAATAATGTGATTGCTTTGGTTGTTTGGTGTTCTAGATCTGCTTAGCTTCCCTCCTGTCCTCTTACCCCCTGGAAAGCTTTTCTGTGTGGGCTGGGAGGCAGACACTCAGGTTTTCACCCACCCCCTTTCCTCCTTGTTAATGTCTTTTGTACCATTTGCTCTGAGGGAAAGGTTTGAGCTGCCAGAAGGAATAACTGGCAAATCAGTGTTCCTACCTCTGCAGCATTCTGTGAGGCCAGATCTGGTCTCTGGCTGCCGAGGGGCTTTGCCTGTAGGTAGGTTTGAAAACAGGTTCTTGTTAAATCTGTGAGGTAGTTTTAAGTGCAGGTTTTAATTTTATTATTAAGAGCCTGTGAGATTTTTGTCCTCATCCCAATGACACATCCCCAGTTTTGTTGGAAATTCCAGCCAAAACTCAGATTTATTGTCATTCAGCAAAACTGTGCTCTGATGGGATGTTGCTGTGGCTGCATTTGAATGATGTTGAAATGTACCCAGTGTGAACTGATGTACATCAGCAAACCAGGGACGAATTGTTATGATTATTAAATCTTAAGTCTGCTCTGCATTTGGACTTCCTAGGTGTTTTTTTGTTTGACTGATTCTCATTGGTTGGTAGCTTTTAGCTTAAAGACAGTGTTCTTAATTGCAAGTCAAGTGAGGCGCTTCGCTGTGTAATTAACTTAACCAGCTTACACTGTTAAAAGCTTTTCCTGTTGGTTAATTAGTTGGGCTCACAAATCTTTGGCTAGTGGGCTGGCTCTGGGTTTTCATTATTGTTGAGAACTAAAGCCTATACTAGATGTTAGCTTCTTGTCCTCTTACTTGTGCTCTTCCAATCTGTGAAATAGGTTGAGCAACTCCTGGTTGATTTATCATCAAAATCAACTTGTTGCATGTTTTGGAAAGCAAAGAATACTTTGCTTGCCAAAGAAGCTTATGGCTTTTGTCCTCAGCAAAGGTATGGCATTGGCTGTGAAGCTTGTCCAACTCCATGGAAGTCTTTGTCCTAAACCACTTGTAAAGCATTAGCTTTACTTTTAGTATGTCCCCCAGCAAGTATATCATCATCCTTGCTATTTACTTTCAAGGGGAGAACCCAACCTACTGTATAACTTAGTCACTTTGTACCTTGTACTTGCTGTTCAGTGCAGTTGGACTTTACTGTCTTGTGTGAAGGAAGAAGTATCAATCACATTGAAGTCTAAAGGTTCAGCTTTGATGTCAGAGATTTTCGTTGGCCAAAATATCTTTCTGAATATTTCCAGTGACATTTGGGGCTGCCAGGGTATTTGCTAGATTTGCTGTCACTGGGGCTGCCAGGGTATTTGCTAGATCACCAGGTGATGGAATACTTGAATTGCTGTTGACTGGTTCCTAGTGGACTTTTTATTCCACACCCAAGTGATAGTTGTTAGTGTCCCAAACTGTGGACAGCACTTCAGCCTTGGTTTGTTTTGCCTGAGCCACCACTTAGTGCAGGCTATCAGCAAAGTAGGAGTTGTGTGCTGGAATGACATCATGCAGTGCTGGCTTGTATTGTTCTGTGTTCCTGTCTCTTCATGAAGCCAAGGGAGAGAGGTGACTGAGCATACTCGAACCAGTGTTTATGTTGGACTGCTTCCTGAAATCTGTTTTCATTTCAACTGTGCTGGGGCTGTGTAAAAAAGCCTTGAAGATGCTAATTATTTTTGTTGGCATCCCATAACACATCAATATGTTCAGTGCAAATAGCCAGCAAGCACTGTGTTTTTTTAATAAATGTTCAGAGTGTGAAGATGCTCCTCATCTATTGCCCCTTCCGCTTCCTTTATCTCCATGTCACCAAGTTCAGAGCAGCACTCTTCTGCTAAGGTAGAAGGTGAGCTCCAGCTTTAATTGTGGACTTTAAGACTTGTCTGGCAGAACTGAGCTGCCACCAGATGCATCACAGCCCCTCCAGTGCTGTGTTTGTGGTGCCCAAGAAGACCACAGCCCATGCTCTTGGTGGTCTTTGCATCTGACACTTTCTTACGGATGAAATCTGCTGACTTGCCATTGTCGTGTTCCATCCTCAGCTTCGCCTCGGACACCTGCGTTTACGTGGCCATGTTAGCTCCTGAAGAAAAGCCCCAGAAGGTCCTAAAAGCAAGACCTCATTCGCAGCCAGATGGCTGGGCTGAAGCTCCTGTGTCCCTGGCTGCCCATGGTAGCAGCCTTTCTGCACATCCCTTGCCTGTGGCAAACTCCCAGTGACAGTCTTCACTTCCTCTGCCAGGAAAGAAACTCGAGTGCAGCTACTTTGGCTTGTACTTGCCGCAGGGTTCAAGACATCCTCGTGGCCCAGTTACTGCAAGGAAGGTGGTGCCTGGCAGTGGGGAGTGCCTGTGCCAGAGCTCAGCTCTATTCCTTTGTCCAGTGACAGGCACCTTTCTGCAATGCTTTGGCACTGTCATTTTTTATTGTTTTGTTCTTTTTCCAGAGTCCTCATCTCATTTTGTGAGTGCTTTTTGGTAATGATTTTGAACTGTTCGTGGCTTTTGCTATTTGTCTTCACTTGTGAACTTTCAAAACACAATGAAATTAAGCCAGTCTTTTACTTCAGTTTGCTGCTGCTACATTAACCGTACAGGAATTGGGCAAATTCAATAAAGGGAGGAATAAGCAGTGTATCTTAATAAGTAGTTACTCATTCAAACAGTACAAGACGACAGCAGTTCTGATTGCTAATGATTTTGGTGACAGAAGGCTCGTTCAGCTAATGAAATTCATAAAATCTTGGATCAAAATCCTATCTCTGACCTCTAGCTGTAAATGCAAAACAATCAACATTACTGTGCTTGTGCAGTGACTTTGGAATATATTGGTTTAATGACAAGCAGTGATGGAAACAATGCAGAGAATTTTCTGGTCACGCTGTTCTTGTTTTCGGTGTTCTGCATCGAAAGCATCTTTAGTCATCCAGAGAATCAGACAGTGTTAGATAAGATGTTTCTTTGCCTTAATCCCATAATGGTATAAATCTTCATTTTAGCAAGTATGTGTTGTCAGTTGGGCTGGGAAGTTTTCAAGGCCAGGCTGGATGGGGCTCTGGGCAACCTGATCTAGTGGGAGGTGTCCCTGCCAGGCAGGGGGGTTGGAACTAGATGATCTTTAAGGTCCCCTCCAACTCTGACAATTCTATGTTTCTGTGATATACACTAAAATATCCTGAAAGTGTCTTTTCATAGGGGATGGCAGTTTAATGTGTCAAAATCAGGCTTAAATCTCTTTTCTAGTTAGGTAAAAAAAATAAAACTTTTGTCTCCTTGCAGATTTTCTATTTTTGTCTGTGTAGTCTGCAATTCTTCTATTTTAAACACCTTCAAGTAGCTTCAATAACTGCTGAACCTGAGCATGGGACTAAGAACTAAAGGTGCTGCACTCCTGCTTCTTGCTCGTGTCAGGCTGGGCCCTGGACTTTCCTTCCGCTTCCTTTCATGCGTGCATAGGAAGGAGAAGACCTTGCACAGTCTTACATGTAGGGAGAATAGTTTGGGTGAGGGGTTATGCTGGAGTTACTGCTTCAGCAGGACTCTGTAAAGCAGACAAGTGAATGCTGTTGGGGCTATTTGGGATCGAAATTCAGCAGGAGTTGTCCATGTCAGGGAAGTGGTGTGCGTACTTCCAAACTCCATGACCTGATAGTGTTGCTGCAGAGCAGCAGCCTGCCTGGCGCCTGCCATTTCCCCTTACTGAGGAGACAGTTCTTGGTTCTGGGGTCTCATTAGGCAGTGTGCCATGGGACTGCAAAGGGGGAGCTAGGCAAGAGGCATCCATTCCAGAATGAGTAGGGGAGCAGAGGTTTTGAGACCTTGGCTGGATCAGTTGAGCATCTTCTGGAAATAGGGAGAGATGATGCTGACTTTAAGCAAGCCAGGGTGGAAGTCTGGAGCCTGCAGGAAGGTGAGGTGTTCCTGTTCCACGTGGAAGTGCTCTGACTTCCTCCAGAGTGAAGCCTCTTGAGAGGTCCTGCTCCCAAGTCCCCATTCTGTCCGAAGGTGACTAACTTTTGTTGATCTTCAACAAAAATACTTTTAAGTTGTAACTTCTCTTGCAAAATCTCCTTGCACCCATGCTGGCTTTTCACATTTCCTGCATGTGTCAGCAGCTCCCTCCTGCTGCGCTGCTGTTCTTTTACATCCTCTCCAAAGGACTCTTCAAATTTTGGCACAGAGCAAGGTTACAGTCGAGCTTTGGGCTCTCCAGGTTGGTTGTGGGGTTGTACTGGGTCCCTGAAGGCTCCAGCAGCTGATGTGGTGGCAGCTGTTGAGCAGCTGATAGTGGACACCAGGCTTTCCATGCTTATTTCCCATGTATAACCTGTTCCAGACTCCCACCGTGGTGGGGATTGAAGGGGACCTCTGGGCATCATCCAGCCCAAACCCCCTGTTAAAGCAGGGTCACCCACAGCAGGTTGCCCAGGGTCACCTCCAGATGGCTTTGGAATCTCTCCGGGGAAGGAGACTCCACAACCTCTGGGCAACCTGGGCCATGCCAAGTCCTGGTTAATCCCTGCCAAGCTACTGATGGCATGCTAGCAGAGAATGCATCTTCTTGTCTCTCCTCCCAGGTGGTAGCAAATGCTGTGGCTGCCTTGTCAGAAATCAGTGAATCACATCCCAACAGCAACCTGCTGGATTTGAACCCTCAGAACATTAACAAGCTGCTGACAGCTTTAAATGAGTGCACGGAGTGGGGCCAGATCTTCATCCTGGACTGTCTGTCCAACTACAACCCCAAGGATGATCGTGAAGCTCAGAGGTACAGTTGTTCCTGCTCTTCCTTTGCATGGGCTGCTTGGGGTTATGTGGTAGCAGGGTACTGGCAGTGTCACAGCTCTGCAAAAGGCTTGTGATAACAGGAGTATCTGTTGAGGTCTGTAACAGCACAAAAATGACGAAGTAGAAGAGGTTTAAAAGGGGAGCAACTTTTGGTAGTTGGAGCTGATGCTGGAAACATCAGCAGAACCTCTTTGCAGAACCAGTTTTTCTGTTTATCCTTAGCTTTTTGGTTTTTCCTTTGTTTCCTTCTAAAGGCTAGTTCTAACAGAAACTGGCAGTACTAAGAAGGAATCAGCCCAAGCCCAAACCTGTAACAGTGGAAACACTGTTTGGAGGATTTTTCTGCTTTAAAGCAAAACTTTCAGATGTGATATTTTGCTGATTTGAGAAGCAAGAAGCCCTTACAAGTTTGGGGGCTTCCAAAGTACTACAGGTCTGAGGCTGCAATATTTTTTTTTCAACTGAAAACTAGTCTGATGTGATAGAACTAAAAATAAAGCTCGGAATAGATTTTTCTTATCACTCCAAATTCACCCTTGCTCTTTTACCTTTAGCTGCAATGACTGCAGCTAAATACAAAGGCCTTAGGGCTTAGGTAGTGGAGTGTTAATTTGTGCACTTCAAAGTCCCTCCTCATCTGTGTCCAGAGTCACAAAGTCAGATTCTGTACCCAAGAGAACAAGGAACCAGCAAGAAAAATTACCTGGAACAGAGGATTTCTCAGGCTGGTGTATTTCATGTAGATGAGGTGGAGTGGGGAGGGAGGGGCACAAGCCCATGTGCAAAATCCTGGGCAGGTCTTCTCATAGATTTCTTTGACTTTTTTGAGGCACAACAGATAACCCACTGGTTTAAGAAACCCTGCCAGAAGTGTTGCTGATCATTTTCTCCCTGCCTCCCTCCTCCACTGTGTTCTGTTTCTGTGCCAGAAACAGCTATTAATGAGTGCTAGAGACCTGCAGAGATCTCCAGGGTGTCAGGCTGGTATTTTCCTGGCTCTGTCAGAAAGGGACTGCTAGTCTGAACAACTGTGAACATGTCCCAGTTCCTCATCTGCAATTCCTCTGAAGAGTGGTGTTTAAAACTGGGTGGGCAGTAACTACTTGGGCTCCTTTGTGTGGAGCCTGACTCTGAGACTGCCTTGTTTCACACAGGAGTATGACAGCATGTAGTTTATGTAGTGCTGTCCTTTACAGCAAAGCTGGTGTCATTACCCCGTGCATGGAGAAACTGAGGCACGGAGAGATGAAGCAGCTTTGGCATGCCAGGTGACCTTGGGCAGAGGCAGCTGGGGATGGCCCCCAGCTCTGAACCGGCCTCTTCTGCTCTTCACTTGGTCATGCTGCTTCCCTTCTGAGGTGGTTGAAACCAAATCTTTCAGGGAAAGACTCTTCAGGAGGCACAGATGGGAATGAGATTTGTTCTGGATTAGCAGTATGCAGGAGGGGCTGGGAAGAAACTTGACAGATGCTGTAAGAGCATATGAACCCAAACTTCCTTTTTGCTTGGGATGGGTTGTTTAGTATGCTGTTGATTATAGAAAGCATGGAGGCAAGTGGTGAAACTGAGACTTGGAAGGGTGTTTAGATCACTCTTTCTGAACATGTGTTGGGACTGTAATGCCGAGAGCTGGTGGGGCTCTGAGCTAACTGTGGCAGGAGAGGAAGCTGTGACAGCAGTCATTCTGGGTTGCTTCCTCCTGTGTTCAGGAAAGCAGCGTTTGGCTTGTTCTTTGTGGATAAAACCAAATCAAAGTTTGTCTGAGAAGCTTAATTCAGATAAGGTCTTAAATACATGACATTGTGAAACACCTCTGAACCCTGTTGTGCTCCTCTGTCTCCAGTATTTGTGAGCGGGTGACCCCTCGACTGTCTCACGCCAACTCAGCAGTGGTGCTGTCAGCAGTGAAGGTCTTGATGAAGTTCCTGGAGCTTCTTCCCAAGGACTCTGACTATTACAACATGCTGCTGAAGAAACTTGCCCCTCCACTGGTGACCCTGCTGTCTGGAGAACCTGAAGTTCAATATGTTGCCCTGAGGAACATCAACTTGATTGTGCAGAAGAGGTAAAGCCTCGGGATATTATTCCTGGGTTGTCAAAGGGCATCTGGTTGTCTTAGACCTTCAGGTATTTTCACATGCACAGAGCTTTGTTTAATCCAGGTTCAGGTTCCTTGAGGGATGGATTAAAGAGTCTCGTGACTCTGGTAGCCTGAATCAATTTTCTTTATAGCATACTTGTGATACCAATATCAGGCAGTATTTCTCTACCTGCCTCTCTCTTCACCACATTTTAAGAGCAGTAAGATTAGGTTGCAGATGGGAAGGAAGCTGTTAACTCTACAGTTCATAATGACCTGTAGAAACTCAACGTGCCCATGCTGTTCTCTTCAGCAGAGAACCACCAGACTGGTGACATGCTGATGTGCAGCGAGTTGTGTTTTTTCACCAGTTTGCTTCCACACCTGTCTTTAAATACCGTTGTTCCTTGCTGGAATGGTGGGACAGGTTGGATAGCACTTTAATTGTGTTCAGGGCAGGGTTACTGTGTGCTGGCACCCTGCAAGTGAAAGCAGAAAATGAGTTTGTAGGTGGATTTTGCATTCAGATGAGGATGTTATTTCGTTGTCGTCTACTGACTGACTGCAGTGGCTCAGCGGTTCAAGTGGAGGAAGCAGAGATGCAGGCATAGAGACTTGGTTTCCACGTTTTATATCTAAACAATCTTTTTCCCCGCCTTCTAACTTCCTTCAGATTCTTGTGCTCCTGTGTTTGTTTGCATGTCCTGGACACCAAGTGACCCCATTCGGTTCCTCAGTGAATGTTTGGGTAGATCTCTAAACAAAAGAGATCTTTGGTTAGGATGGAGCCCATTGTTTTTACTAGTCTTGAGTGAAACAACATTGTTCCCTCCAGGCCTGAAATCCTGAAGCAGGAGATCAAAGTGTTCTTTGTGAAGTACAACGACCCCATCTATGTCAAACTGGAGAAACTGGACATCATGATTCGCCTGGCTTCTCAAGCAAACATTGCCCAGGTCAGCTGAGGAACTCCTGATGTGTTCTAGGGGTGGAAAACCCTCTCCTGCTCCTTGCATGGAGACATAAGCAACTACTGCTACTCCTCTCCTGGTCTCTAGACATCAATGTCCCTGGTGTAGTGCTTTTTGCAGATGCTTAGTGGGAGGTGTTGGAGTTTTCCTCTGTGATTTAGATGTTAACAGCATGATCTCTTCCACTGTGACCATTGGGTAGATCTTGTTTTACAGCTCCAGGAGGAGAGCTGATGCCTCCTGTCAAATGAGTCGCTGCTAGTGCTAAGGTTGGAAGGAGAGAGGTGTGCCTGTAGTGGAGGCATTCAGAAAGGCCAAGCATGACTGAAGTGTGAATTTCAACTGTATTAGTTAAATTCTTAAACCCTTGTACAGGCACTCTTCAGAGCTAAAACAAACTTCATTTTGTATAATTTGCTTCCAGAGTGGAAACAGCACAAAGCTAAAGCTAAACAGAATTGAGACTGCTTTGCAGGGTAGGTTCTCCTTGCATTTGATGTTGTTTTAATCCAAATTCTTTTCTTGGAGGAAGTGTTCTCAAGTGTGGCCCTGGCCACAAGGCCTAACACTAGTGCAGAATGGTTAATGCCTCTGGTTAGTGCTGTTACTGTCCTAGCCTAATTGTCAGTTTCATTCAATGTGATGTTTTTCAGCAGCTCTTTTCAGCTCTCTCCTGTGATGTTTTTTGGAACAGAGCAAGGTAATTCATGCACCTTTTGTGCTGGGGACATGGAAAACATTTTAAAAATCAGTTTCTGTGAGAAAGTAGTCAGAATTTTCTATTTACTCTTGGTAAACTCCATACCAATTTTAATGCATAGTGTTTAGGTAATGCAGGTTGTTTGGATGAGAGGGAAGTGGTGGCTAGAGAGCAGACCCTGGGACTGGGATCTGCAGACTAGTGAATGAATCTCTTCCTGCTTCTGAAGAGGCATTTCTAAAAACAACCCAAGCTTTAAGGGTGATGGAGCACTCGTCCAGGCTGGCAGAGAGGTTGTGGAGTCTCCTTCTCTGGAGAGAAGGCACCAGAGGCACCTGGAGGTGATCCTGGGCAAGCTGCTGTGGGTGACCCTGCTTTAGCAGGGGCTTGGACTAGATGATCCCCTTCAAAGCCCTGCTGTACTAAGATTCTGGGATTCTGTGATTCATCAGAAATATGCTCTGAAATGAGACCCATGGAGAGCAGGCTTCTTCCCGCATCCTCCCTGTGTGGTTGCCAAGACTCTGTCTCCGTGCCCATTCCAGACCAAGGCAGCAGACCTGAGTCGCTTGGACTTGGGTGGTATTTGGAAAGCATAAGTTCCTAACCCTGGGTGCTCTAAGTGTTGTGCAACATAGATCATCCAAGGCAACAACAAGACTTCAAAACACAAATGTCCTGTCGACTCCTTGAGATTTATTTGTCTGCAGTCTGGCCCTTTGAGGCCTCTTTATCTTATTGTTCTGAGCAATTTGAATCCACTAGAGATTTTTCAAGCTGTCTTACTTTGTGCTGTTCACCTCTCCCTTGCAATCTATTTGTGACATCACAGTGAAATCCCCGATGTCATGTTTGACATGGGAGGCTGAAACAGATGAGATTTTGAGGCAATATAAATGGCATAGGTGGTGTTTTTAAATATTTGTTTCAAAGCTAAGTGAATTGTTCAAGACAAAGTAGCTTTTTAGTTAGTGGTCTGCAAGGTCCTGGTGGGTCATGCTTTAAGCCCTTATTCAGTTTCAGTTGGCAAAAAACCTGAGACAAAATAGTAAATCTTGTTCTTAAGAGGGGAAATATCTTCATACTAATTACTAATCTCTGTATAGCTGTTCCAGGGTGTCCTCAGATCTCCTCTGCATCCTTCTTTTGGATCCAGAGGTTCATTTTGGCACAGAAAAGGCGAGATTAGAACTGGTGGTTGCTGAGAGCTTTGCATGCAGTGAATGTGGAACAATAAGTGCAGTAAACCATACCTAAAGTCTACATGTATGGACGTGACCCTTGCATTGCTGTATTTTCACTGTGAGAAGGAATAGCAACATTTATGTTTGGCAGGGTCGACTTTTGCCTACAGCTTTTGTTCAGGGGAATTTGGAAATAATCTAGGTGGAGAATCTTTTGGCGTTGGGCAGTCTCAGCCAGCTCTTGCTGCCTTCAGAGATGGAGATCAATTGCACAGTTTAGCTGTGTTAGGTTTGAGCGTGTGTGGAAGAATACATCCTTCTGATGTGCTGGTATTGAAGAAGCATCCCTTGTCACAGTGGGATGTTCTCTGTGTGTGACCCCAGGGACCCACATTGGTCTGCTTTCCCTGCAGGTCCTGGCAGAGCTCAAGGAATACGCTACTGAGGTGGACGTTGACTTTGTGCGCAAGGCTGTCCGAGCAATTGGGCGCTGTGCCATCAAGGTTGAGGCAAGTACCTGCGTCCTGAGGGGCTTTGTGATCCTGTCTTCAGAAACAACGATGGGCTTTGCCATCTCACTCCCAAATTCTGCAAAATTTCTTTAGTCCTGTGGTGGCAATGAAGTGACCTGTAGAAGTCATGCTGATGGGCAAGCTGAACAGTAGGGCTGGTGAGCTTCAGTTGAGTGCATCACAGGAGGGTGGTGTGCTCTTCTCAGACCTCAGCTTACAGGCAGAGCAAGGCAGCTAAATCATCCCTGATGTAATATCTGCATTGGTTTCGGTGGAACAAGGATTACTTATCTCTTTCAATAGCTGTGGCCTGACCTTTTGAAAGGGAAAGCAGAAGAGATTGTGCAGAGGAACTCAGTATTATGAAGTGTTTTGTGTCCCCCTGGTTTCAGCTGAAAAAACCCCACAATGGATAGAACTACAGAGATTTGGGACACTTAAGGACAATTAGCACAGATGTAGATTGACTCTCTGCTTATCTGGTCCCTACAGCTTAAAGCTTCATTTGGAGCATTGTCCACCAGCGCTCCCAGGTCCTTGTCTGCAGAGCTGCTTTCCAGCAGATCAACCTCTAACCTGTACTGATGCATAGGGTTATTCTTCCCCAGGTACAGGGACTCTGCCTTTTGAACACCCACCAAAATCCTTCTATTTTTTTTTTTGCTTAGTGATGTCCCTCTTAGTTCCCCTCTAAATGAATCTGTTACATCTGAGAGGAGCCTGAAAGCCTGTGAAGAGAGGGAAGACTTGTGCTGTGCTGTGGGTACTTTTCAGTAAGCTGATAACCAGTGCAGAATGTCACATAAGTGGTCTAATTTCAGCTGAGCTCATTTAGCTCTTGCTAAAGTGTGTTCCCATGAGCACTGCCTGACAGCAGATTTCAATAAAAACCTAATCATGCCTGGCTCAGTATAGAGTCAGTGCACAGATTTCCCTTGTTTCAGCTAAGCTACTCCTAAGTCTGTGTAAGGAGAACACCAACTTCTGTCCTTCTGAGAGAATTGACCACCCATGTAGCCTTCTCTTGCTGCCTTCAGCTCCTAAAGGCTTATCACTGCCATGGGCTTACTTCTAAGCCTGGCCCAGCAGAGCAGCTGACTGCTGCCTGTTTTCATGTCTGCAGTTCAAAACACCAGAGTGCTCCTTCCATGCAGGAGGCTGTCTGGATGGAGCCACAGTAGTGACAGTAGGAAATGCTCATGAGCATGGAACAGGGCTGCTGAGGAGTTAAGCTTGTGGCAGCCCTTTTTGTAGCAGTGCTGGTGCTGGGGAGTGGGAATTTGCTTTAGTTCTCAGCTGGTTCTTTCTCACTGGGATTTGGCCTTGTGTCTGTCCTAGCTTCACATGAAGCTGGTGTATCCCTGCAGTATGAAAGGGGGTTAAGAACTTTTCTCTTTGCTTCCCCTATGTTCTTTCTTTCCATCCCTGATACCATGACAGTTGTATTCAATATGCAGAGGACTAATACTGATGTCCCAGCAAATCTGGGACCCTCTAAGTGTGTGATCATTTCTCAATAAGTAGTGTTAACCTTGACCTTGGCAATCCTCCTTTGAAGACACTGCTGCTAAAGGTGACATCTGTTTACTCCTCTGACAAAAATCAGATTTAAAGAGGGCAAATACAGAACAACTCACTACAGTGTCCTCTTCTCTAGGTTAATTCCTGTCCTCAGTGCATCTACTAGAGGCTGTTAGCCCTGTGAGTTCTGACTAATGGAAGAACATTCTCTCAGCCATCAATGCCCAAGTTCCCAAGCCTTAGAAATCTGCTTTTTGATGTAGGGCGCTGCTGATGAATGAATATTCACAGGGAACCTCAGCTCTGCCTTCAAGGATCCTACCTTCTGTCTAATGTCTCTCCTAGAAGAGTAAGACAGTAAATACATTTGTCTGCTGTGACATGTGCTGTAGAGCAGATGTGGCATTGCCTTTGCTGGCATGGTGCTGACAGCAGAGGTAACGCTCGTTTTGGAACGGAAGCAGTGCCCATTGTGACTACCCAGTCTGATGGACTTTGCCCAGGATTAAGTAGTCATATTGCTTTGGGGGATGTCAGAACAATAGATGTGGTCCTTTTAGATCAAGTCCTGAGGAGGGCCATGACGATGATCCCCTAAGAGGAGAGGCTGAGAGAGCTGGGATTGTTCAGCCTGGAGAAGAGAAGGCTTCAGGGGGACCTTATAACAGCCTTTCAGTACCTAAAGGGGGCCTATAAAAGAGGGAGAGAGAGACTTTTTACCTGGGTAGAAAGCAATAGGACAAGGGGGAATGGCTTCAAACTGAAGGAGGGAAGATTTAGATCAGATGTTAGGAAAAAATTCTTTATACAGAGGGTGGTTAGGCACTGGGACAGGTTACCCAGAGAGGTTGTGGATGCCCCATCCTTGGCTGTGTTCAAGGCCCATTCTCAAGAAACTGATTTCTGCAATGTAAATGCCATTTCATTCCTCCTCCTCTTGCACAGACTTCAAGTGCTCAGAAAGCAAAGGGGACTATTAGCTCACTTCAGTTGAAAAAGCCACCTACGTTGCTGTTGTTTGTGCCCTCCACTGTTTGTCTTGATCCTGGATGCTTTATGAATGCTCTGATGGTGCCTGCCTAGGCAGCATCGTGAGCAGTCTGCTGCTCACATTAATCACCAGCTGGGTGATGAGGCTTCATATGTGCTCTGCTCATAGCCAAATTGCTGTCCTTATCTGAGACTCGCTGATGCCAGAGTTGGTTGCTGCTCTGATGTCCTGCCTCACTGTGCTATTTGGGAATAGACCTCCCTGAATTATTTGCCTCTGACTCCGTTTCTGGTTCCTGGAGCATGCTAGTGCCCAGTCCTTATCTTACAGTGCCTGTGGCTGGGAATTTGGAACTAATTAATGTGAAAGCTACATTAGCAACAGCTGGGTTTCTCTTTATAGCTGTATCTTTGTATGTTGCTAGTGACCTCACCCCAAAAATACTGAACCCCTTGCTGGTGTAAGCTGCTTCTTGCTGCTGTTCTTGTGGTATGGCTGACAGCATGGTGTTCTCCTGCCTTCTAGTTTCCCCAAACACCTTCCAGCAGTCCCTGCCAAGACTGTCTCAGCTCTGGTTGCCACAGCTTGGGCAAGTCTGAAAGCTCATTCAGTGTCCTGTTTGAACAGGTAGACAGCAGGAGCGTGGTGTAAATAGTAAAGCAGGCAATGTTCTTAAGGCCTCTTGTGTAGTGATCCAACTATCTACTGGCACAGTTGCTTCAGCCATTCCTTTTTGCAGGAGCTGGAGTCAGCTGGGTCTCCTCTGTAACATACAAGCTTTTGTCAGCCTGTGAGGTTTTTTCTGGATGCTCATACTGAGTTGGTAGCTTTCATCCTTTTGTTTTCCCCCCGGTGCCTCATTCCTCTGTGTGTGCTGTGGGCTGGGGAGGAGTGCTCCTTCACCTTGTTACATTTGTACTGTTCTGTTCTCTCTAGCAATCTGCAGAGCGCTGTGTGAGCACGCTGCTAGACCTCATCCAGACCAAGGTGAACTATGTGGTCCAGGAGGCCATCGTTGTCATCAGAGACATCTTCCGCAAGTACCCCAACAAGTATGTGAAAGTAGTGTAAGGTTTCTGGAAACCCTTCTCTGCTGGCATCAGAACAGAGCAGTGTAAAAGCTGCTCAGAACAGCTTGCAAGGGCTTGGAAGCCAAAATGACTGTTTTTCTGGAAAGCAGGGTCCATTCTGATTCTAGCTCCTGATGCAGTAGGATTCAGATGTTGGCTTTACATGAGGTGTCAGCCTGATGCATGGTTTGACCTGAAGGCTTTTCCTTTCCCATCACTCCATATTGATGCTGACATAAGCCTTGATCAAAAGCTAGTAAAGGTTTTACAGAGAATGCCAGAAGGAAAATTAGACCAAATTTACAGCATCAGGCTTCTGGTCTTGCCCTTCTCCTTTAGGAGGCTTATATAGAAGGCCACGAAAGTTCATGGCTTTTGTGCTCTGAGATCGCAGTCAGATTGTGCTGAACAAAATGCTGCTGGCTCTTTCCATTGGCTGTTCTCTCTTACCTGGGCAGTACTCAGCTTCTTTTAAGCTGTTTCTGCAACCAGGTTTTGTCTATTCAGCTACAGAACAGCAGCAATGTCTTTCAGTCAAGACTTCATGATCACCTGAGAAGTAATATGGGACATCTGCAGGTCTCTCTGGCAATTTCTACTGTCAGGTACAAGATAGATTGCCTGCTTATGACAGGGATACCCACACATGGGAATAGGGGAAGCTAAATAACTAGTGTGGGGTTATTGTCTGTTTTACAGCAGAGCCTCTGGGGAAGTGTAATACCCAGTTTAGAGTTACCAGTCTGAAGAGGCCAGCAAGGCTGCAGGTTCTGATACAGACTCGTGGATCAAATGTTCCCTTTACCAAAACAGAGAGGGAGGCAGCTTTGTCTCAGATTCCACATCTGTGTGGTCTTGCTGATTAACTGCAGAGCTCTTGAGGACCCTGTGAGACCTTAATGCTCAACTTGGAAAAAGAAAAAGCCTAGGAGTATCTTCTGTGGTTGAGTGAATGGTGCTGCTTGTTGTGTAGAAATACAAGACGCTGTAATTCAGTGCAGAATTAATCTGCAGAATGATGTGGGCAGACGTGGAGTAACACAAGTTGAATTCACCCCAGTAGTCCACCTGTGCTCTGACAAATCAGGTATGAAAGCATCATTGCCACTCTGTGTGAGAACCTGGATTCCCTGGATGAGCCAGATGCCAGAGCTGCCATGATCTGGATAGTCGGCGAATATGCAGAAAGAATTGACAATGCAGATGAGCTGTTGGAGAGCTTTTTGGAGGGTTTCCATGATGAAAGTACTCAGGTAAAATTGTGTTGTGCATCTTACCTGTAGTGTTTCATGTAGTGTATGTATGGGAGGGGCAGTAAATATTATTGCAGTGGTCAGGAAATACTCCCAGTCAAAACTTCACTGCTTGGCTAAAACAAAACTCTTGGGTGTCTGCATCTGTCAGTCTCTGTTGTCTGTATCTTCCAAACTTCTCTTCTTGAAAGAATAAGACAGAACAGGAGGTGTTTCTAGATACTGCATACTTCTTGGGGAATAGATCTGCTGGGGACCAGAATGTACAGAAGAACAGTAAAAGCATGACGTAAATCTCAGTATGCTGATCAGAGACGTGTCTGCGAAAACGTTTTGCAACAGGCAGAAGTCTGGGTCTTGTTGGAATGGGTTGTACTGGCAAAGAACAGTGTAATGCTGTTACAAAGCATAGGACTTGAGTTTTGTATCAAAAAAGGATGTTGAGACTTGGGAGACATTGCTAAAGCAGAGATGAGTTTTCTGATCTCTATTGCATCCCTTTCTTGTAGGTGCAGCTCACCCTACTGACTGCTATAGTGAAGCTGTTCTTAAAAAAACCTTCTGAGACACAGGAGCTGGTTCAGCAGGTCCTCAGCCTGGCCACACAGGTAAGCCAAGGTATCCAGTGACCAGGAGCCCTGCATTGGCCTGTGATCTGGTGTCTTCCATCTGCCAGGCCAGTCAGCTTCACAGTAGATAGGATTAAAGCATGTTCCCCTCTCCCAAAGAGGCTGCCTTTAAGATCTGCTCTGTGCCAGTTACCATGCTATCTTGCATCTGCTCTCTCCTTCTTAGCTCTTGCTTCATCCTAGTTCCTTCTCCAATCCCCTACCAAATGAAAAGGGTAGAGTTATGAAGAAGGCAAAATGCCTTCTCATTGGAGGCAGCTTGCAGATAAAACATCTGGAGCTGCTGTAGGGGGAAGTGGCCTGGCAAAGACTGTTCTGTGAACAGCAGAGCTTAAGCAGTGCTGTGGAAAAGAAAGAGATGAGGTTTGGGTTTTTTCCCTTTGTACTTTGATGCTGTGAACCAGTGTGGCAGCTTTGCTGGAGGCTGTAGCAGTGGGTTAGGATCTTGGATTCATTATGTGTGAGGTGCTGAGCTTTGAGCTCTGGTTGCTGCAGGGGGGGCTGGGCTTGCACCGGGCGGCAGAAGTGCAGTTCTGGAGGATGGAAGTGGAGAGGTGTCCTGGTGGCAGGAGTGGGTTAGACCTCAGCTGATGCTTCTGTGCTCCCAGGCTGTACTGGCTGGAGCGAATGTGTGATGGCATAGTCCAAAAAAAGCAGCTTCTCTCCAGACCTGCTGTGTCAAGTGGTGAAAATAGCCTCTCAGCTGTTTGGAATGGGCTGTGAGCAGAAAACCTGGAGCCAGTCATCAGATGGCCTTTTTGTCCTCTTTGCTGCAGGAAGTCATGGCTGTGGACTTAAAACTTTTATTCATCCCTTTGGGGGTGTTGCATTGGTCAGTGTCAAGAAATCTGTGGCCTGCTTTTCTTGCTTCCAAAGCTGCTGGTAGGCAGGCTCTGGGCTCCCCTTTTGAGAGCCATCAGAAGAAAGGTATGAAGTATTAAAACCCACTGTGCTGAGTCACAAACCACTTAATGGCACCCTAGGAATATAACAGGCGTCTGTTTTTTCTCTGTTTGTCACAAATGTTGATTCAGTCTGGCTTCTTGTGTTTTAGATGAATAGTAAGTCAATGTAGGATAACTGACTGTAGAACACTGAAAAGCCTAGTGCTTCAGGGGCTGATTTCCAGGTAGAGAAACTGTTTTTCACTTGAGTAGGAGAGTAATTATACATGTTTCTTTCCCCGGCTTAGGTATTGTTTGCCCTTTGAGTGTCTCGTAGGGTATGTCTGCACAGCAAACTGCAGGTGTGAATGTTGCAGGAGCCAGCTTAATCCAGCCAACAGTAGTAAAAATAGCAATGCAGCAGCTGGGGATGGGAGGAACACAGGTGTATAGCTGGGATCAAGGTCCCTGGCAAGCCCCTAACTTAATGGATGGCACAGAGCATATACATCTCCAGTGCTGTGGTGTCTCTGGCACAGGTGGTAAGCACCAAGGTGTGCCTGCAGGCCCTGGGAAGCACAAAGCTGGGAGAAATGTGGAGAAGGAAGATCTGACCTCTTGTTCCAGTAAATTTACTAAAGTTTCAAGTCTGCTTATTTGGCTGTGGGAAGAAACATTGTCTTGAATCTGTATGTGCCTGCAGGTAGACAGGAGTGTGTGGTCTTTCATGTCTACCCTTGCAGAAGCCCTGCTCAATCTTGAGCTGCTTGCTGCAGGCAGGATGCAGAGGGTCTTGTAGGAATTCTTAAGGGCAAAGGATGTAAAGAGTCCACAACTCCACCATCAAACTGAAAATCAGCACTGCAGAGAAATTTTATCAGTTGACCCAGACATTGCATCTAGGTCCTTAAAGGCAAAATGAGCTCAGGATGCTCAGGCCCATTACAAAGAAAGACTTTGCTTATGTGCCTCAGGGTGCCTGGAGACAGACAGCAGAGAGGCAGGTCAGCAGCAGTGTGAATGAGATCACAGAAGAGGAAAAGAAATGCCAAGGAGGAAGGCTAATGAGGTGTATGATATGTTGCCAGAATTTTGCAGGATAAAAAGCTTCAGGTACATTTACCTTGTTATTCTGGTGACAGGGGGATTAAAAATCCCAGCTCTTGTTTCCATGAACACTTCAAACATGTTGCACTACAATGTAAAACCAGACCACCTCCCTCTTCCCAGAACATTAGCTGCAAACTATCACCACTCCCTTTGCTGCTCTGGGCAGAGCCGCTCAAAAAGGAGAGAAATAATTAACACTTGACGCAGAGGCAGGAGGATCTGGAGTAAAACAAGGCTATTATTGACAGCTGGAGAACCAATGAAGTGTCCTGTGTATCATTAGCATCTTCCCATACTTCATTAGATAACTAAAAGGCAGGATAAATAAGAGCTTTTTTAGTATGAAGAATATGCCTTAAGATCTACCCTGTAGCGCTGCAGTGTCTTTTTGTCCAGCAGTGCCCTTGGGTAAGTCATATAGGAAAGCTGCCTGGTGGAAAAAGACCTGGAGATGCTGGTTGACAGCAGCTGAAGATGAGCCAGCAAGTGTGCCCAGGTGCTTAAGAAGGCCAACAGCATCCTGGCTTGGAGCGGCATTAGTGTGGCCAGTAGGACTAGGGTAGGGATTGTCCTCCTGTACTGGGCACTGGGGAGGTCACACCTTGAGTTCTGGCTTCAGTTTTGTTCTTATCACTCCAAGAAGGACATTGAGGTGCTGGAGTGTGTCCAGAGAAGCACAAGGAAGGTAGTGAAGGGTCTAGAGCACAAGTGTTGTGAGGAGTGGCTGAGGGAACTGAGGTTGGTTATCCTGGAGAAGAGGATGCTCAGGGGAGACCTTCTCACTCTCTCCAACTCCCTGAAAGGAGGTTGGAGCCAGGTGGGGGCTGGTCTCATCTCCCAGGTAACAAGAGATGGGAAGAGAGGAGGAGAACTTAGATTGTGCCAGAGGAGGTTTAGATAGAACATTAGGAACACTTTCTTCCCCGAAAGAGTTGTCAGTCTCTGGCCCAGGCTGCCCAGGACAGTGGTGGAGTTGTCATCTCTGGAGAAAATTAAGTCATGTGGGTGTGGTGCTGAGGGTGATGGTTTAGTGGTGACCTGGCAGTGCTGGTTAACAGTTGGAGTTGATGATCTTAAAGTTCTTTTCCAACCAAAATGATTCTGTGATTCTCTATATTTTCAGAAATCTTGGCTCCTTCTGTTGCAATGTGCTCTGTTGCATGACTGATTTTAGTATGTGATAGTCATTTCAAATCGCCTTCTTTTCTCCTGTCTGTGCTTCCTTGGAGTTGTGATACTTAACTGCTATGTCAAGCGGAAGGAGAGTTTGGAAAGCAGTTGATAGCTCGGTGTGTTGGGGCAATTGTGGGATGTAAATCCTGTGCTTCCCAACCATCTGAGTGGGAAGTTTGACATTAATACCCTGGTGCTCATGTTTAATTTTAGGATACAGCAGGCAGTTTGTAACATCGTCCTGAAACAGGTGACCAGTGAGATGGTTGGGGTGTTTTAATCCAGCAGAATCACTGCTGGAAAAATCAAGTGACTGCAGGCATTGCTCCCTGTGACTGATGTGTTGCTTTATCTCAGGATTCTGACAACCCAGACCTGCGCGATCGCGGCTACATCTACTGGCGCCTTCTTTCCACGGATCCGGTCACTGCCAAAGAAGTTGTCCTCTCCGAGAAGCCTCTTATTTCTGAAGAGACAGATCTGATTGAACCTACTCTGCTGGATGAGCTGATCTGCCACATTGGATCTCTGGCTTCTGTGTACCACAAACCACCGAATGCTTTTGTGGAGGGGAGCCATGGGATCCATCGCAAACACTTGCCAATTCACCATGGGAGGTAAGCTGAGGCAGCTGTGGGCATAGTGGGCAGGGTTGGCTGTTTATTTCTAGCAAACAGTCCAAAAGCTGCAAAGATCTCTGGTAACACTCTGGTGGGGGGGTTATTGATTGTGTGGGGGCTTGCAGGTCATTCAAGGAGGTATTTCATTGTAGAATTTAATCCTGTGTATGTAGTTTCTGGTTTCCTGGGTCAGAAAAGGGAGTTAACTATCAAAGCTCTTGTGTGAGGAGAATCACAGAATATTAGGAGTTGGAAGGGACCTCGAAGCTGTGGTCTTTGTTTTATTTTATTTATTTTATTTTTATTAATTTTTGAGAAGAGACTGGCTCTAAGCCCTATTGCTATGAGAGTTTGAATTCAAAAGCAGAAGCTTTGGATGATGGCTGCAAGGGCATACTTCCAGGAGGACAACTGTGGTAAAACCAAGCATCTTTTCAGAAGGATACACTTGACTTTTGTAAAAGCTTTTGCTTCAGGAACAGCACAGCTTTACAGGCTTTACTCGGCTAGAATAGTACCAGTTTCCTGGAACAGGCAAGTACAGGGATCCTTTGCTGTTGGAATGTGAAATGGGGAAGGACTGGCAAAACTACACTTGGTGCCTGTAAAGAAGAGAAGTGTAAAAACCATCTGAGCACTATCACTGCACTGGTTAGGCTTACTGATGGCTAGACTTACGATGGTTCTCTCTGTCCTTTGAGGGTGAGAGGAAAAATGCTTTGGCTTGTTGTCTGGGGCTTTAATGCTTCCCCATGGTCACAGTCTTGGAAGTGGGTTAGATCTGCACAAGCAGGCACTGCAGTAGCCCTGGGCCATGGTAGTGTGGCTGTTGAGCTTGTTCCCATGGTTCCTCATTCAGGTAAGCAGTGCTGGTTGCACTAATGGTATTAATTACAAGTGTGAGTGTGCCTTGCAGCAGGAGGCAGAGTATTCAGGCTTCCCTCTTAATAATATTCCCAAAGTGACATTTGGAGTGCTATTTTTTTGCTGTTGCACTGATAAATCAGTGTGTGATGCTGCTCCTCTTCTATTTTCTGACACCACTTCTGTGCTATTCTTAGCAACTAAAGCTATTTCTGTAATGACTAGCTTTGGGAAGCTGAGTTGTTTTCTCCTTGCCTATGAAATCGATTCTGGCTGCATTGACCCAGGACCAGCAAGCACAACCAGCTGGAGAAAAAAAAGCAGTGGCCACTTTCTGCAGCTGCCACTACAGCAGCTAACATTTTAGAAGGGTTTAGTCAGCCCAAGGAGTTCAGCTTTTGCAAAGAGCAGTCTTTTAACTAGATTCTTCCATGTACTGCATACGTGGCTTGACTCTTGTAGCTCATGTTCAAATCTCTTCTGACTGTAGCAGTCTTGTACGTGGCCCTGGTGGTGCTACTGCTACATTACTCATTACTTTAGTGTCAGACCTTCAGGCCTCAGTCAGTAGTGGCAAGCTGAGGAAGCCAGAGCTGGGGGAACATCTGAAGGGTGCTCAGCAGAGCACACTGCATACTGACACAGGTCCCTTACCCGTTTGGTAAAATAAAAACTCGAGTGGTGTTACTTAAGGGCACACTAGCTTGTCTGATGTGATCCCACCTCATCAAGAGGCCTTGTTACTGTGATTTTCTGCTCTAGTGTTAGCAAGAGGACAGTAAAACCTTAACAAGCTGATGTGAAGGCCTCCTTGTAGCATGTCACAGCAGACCATGTTGCCACTTTCAGCCCTGAGTCACAGCAAGCAGCTCTGCAGGAGCATGGTAGTGGGGAGCCTCAGTTTGTGCATCCAGTGTGATTTACTGAAATGGGTTTGCCTCTTTCTGGTGCTGAATGTGCATGGAAAGATAGACGAAAATCTGTCAGTTTAAGGCAATTTAAGAGTGTCCAATTAGTTATCTTTACTTCTGCACTCCAGTGGCTGACCCACCTGCTAGAGACAGGTTTTTGTTCAGATTGCACAGTGAGGTAGAGGTGGAAGCATGGAAGTGTGAAGATGTCCACAATGAATGTGGCCTAAGAGAGTCAAGATAGCGTTGCCTTGAGTAGATGGGCAGAAGTGGGTAGGTGAGTGGTGCTTTCCTGGGTGCAAACCTAGGAGGAGTTATTTATGTCTGGCAGAACACACTACATTACATTTTGATTCACCTTATTTTCACTCAAAGAAGCACAGGACAGATTTATTTCAGCTGTCAGCTGATGGGAAGACCCATTGAACAGCCCTCAGAGGGTGAGATATTTGAGATATTCCTGCCTCTTCAACGAGTCCAAGTTTCAGGAAGAAATCTCTTGGTTACTTGGTAGTGCTTCCTCATGTGGTGGCTCCTATCACCCCAGCTTAGATATAACGCAGCTGGGAGATTTGGGGAACTGTTTACAGGGCTCCTGGCAGAGGAGTTATCCAGTTAGACTTGGACAGGAGTCCCCATTCCCAAACAGGTGGCTACAGGAATCTTTTGATTCTGGTTCAAGCTGTGCACCCCTTGGGACACCTAACATCTGGGGACTGCTGGAGGCTGAACTCAAAGGAGGGCCAAATCTCCAACTCACATGGGCATGAACTGCTAACCACTGCCCAAGGCTATGAGGGAGAAAGCTTTATGTCAAGTCTTTTTGTCCTTTATAGCCCAGATACTGTTTTTCATTCTTTTTCTTTCAAAGAAAATGCAGAGTTGTCTGTACCAAGCTCTTCAGAGGCCCATTCTGGAGGGCCTGGTGTTTGGCTTATTAATACAGATGGACTTAGCTGTATCCTTTCCTAATTTCTTGCTGGGCTTTGGGGCACCTGCCAGTTACACAAGTCCTTGAAGGATTGCTCCATCTCCATCAGCAGAGGGATGAGTAAGTGTTGAAGAGGTGTAGTGTTAAAGGCATTACATCCTGGGAGCGAACCAAGTGTGTGCTCTGCTCAGACGTGCTGTTCTTGCCCATTCTTGGGTTGGGGGTGGGAGTGGATCACAGTAACCACTTGCTCTTCCAAAATGTTTTAGTTAGCTTTTCAGCAGGCTCAGAAGTCTTCTTGCTGAAGGGAGAAGCAGAGAGGACAGCTAATATTAGTACTATTGGGGATCTAAAGCTTTTAGTGCAGAGAGGCTTTCAGCCCTCCCTGTTGCTGCCTGGTAATTAATTCGTTCCTCAGCCCTTATGCTGCATCTCTTCCTCTTGGCACTGAAGCTGGGAGCAGCTTATACTCTGTTGCTCAAGTTTTCCCCTCGGTGACTGAATAAAGATAAGGAAGAGACTCGTGGGTACTCAGAATCAGGAGCTGCAGTCCTTACAGCAGAGCCTCAGTGTTAAACCCCTTGTCAGGACACTAATTCCCTTGGCACTGGTGTTCAGTTACCTGTTGCCTGCTTCTGTAGTACTGTGAGCTAGAAATAGTTGTATCAGTTCCTGCTGGCAACAGGATACAAAATAGACTTCAGTTGTCTAAAATATTAATCTCTGGATCTAAAGAATAAATACATGTGATGACATCTTCAGGAACTACACTCAGTCTTACTTTTTTCTCTCTTTCCTCTCCTCCTTGTAAAATTCAGTGGCAGATGAATCTAAAGCTTAGCCAGACTCTGTCTGATGAGAAATTTTGGAAGCTGTAGAATGAGCATTGCTAGACTAGTAACTGGTCTGCCTGCTAACTCAGGGTGGGGGGGAGGAAGTATTGCTAGAGTGGAATTGATTCTAGATTGAGGTCATTAATTAGAGAAGAGTTTAGAGCCTGGTGCTGGTCAGTAGAAGGTGGTTAATCCAGATGTATGGAAGTGGTTGACTTCGCACTGGTTAGAGTGGAGGACCAAGGGTTTTATCAGTGTTAGGTCTCTGAGGAAATCTGTATTATTTTATTCTTCCCCATGCCTACATGAAGTTCTCCAGGCCTAGTAGGCTGAAAACCACCTCTGTAAGTGTCTTCTGAGCTGGGAAATAATTATTTTCAGTGCTTTAGTCCATGGCTCATTGTTTTGGAGAGATTTGAGATTCTCTAGGTGGGCAGATTTCACACCTTGAAGTTTCCCTTTTCGGAACTGGACAAGTTATGGAAAGTTTTTTGTTCTCAAAGCACATGATGAAAAACCACTTGCCATAACACTGCCTTGTACATGACAGTGGTCAGCTCAGCTGCTAGGATAAGATTTTAACTGGTTTCTCCTCAGAAACCACCTCTTGCTGTGTTTTCCCCATGCTGGGACTCTGAAGCTGGAGACTGAAGGTGACTAATGTTTCTCTTCTGGTTCTTATTCCTCCCACCTGTAGCACTGATGCAGGTGATAGCCCTGTGGGCACAACAGCCACTACAAACCTGGAGCAGCCACAGGTCATTCCATCGCAGGGCGACCTTCTGGGTGACCTTCTCAACCTGGACCTGGGACCCCCAGTGAATGTTCCCCAAGTGTCCTCCATGCAGATGGGTGCTGTGGACCTCCTGGGAGGAGGGCTGGACAGCTTGGTAAGCAGCATCCCCTTTATCTTCAGCTGATGTGAAATAATTGGAGCTGTGCTTGTCTCTGCAAAGCCTTCATCATTTGTGCTATAATGCTTGGGTCACTGAGCCTCCAGTGTTGATTCCTGAAACTGCAAAGGATTTATTTAACCAGTGCTGTTGTACCAACTTCCAGCAGGTTTTTCCTGCTATAACACCAATGTTGCTGCGGTGCTGTAGAATCCCCGTGGTCAGTGGATGTATTTGTTCCACCCTTTTTCTGTCTGTGGAAGAAAACCAAAGAGCTGTTTCAAAGCTGTGAAGTGTTCCACTGCTTTGTAACTGATTCAGGCTCCCTTTCAAGAAGACATTTGTTCCCATCCCAGCTGAATTTCGGTGAAAAACCCTCAGGGCTGCAGGCCATAGCCTTCTGTCATCTCATCTGTACGTTCTCCAGAGTGTCATGGTTTAATATCAGTGACATTTTAATTGCAGTTAGGTCAAGGGAGAGTGCTCTGTGTAGTTGCCCCCATGCCACTGCTGCTCATGAGGGAGGTATTCTGCCCCTAACAGGGTCACATTCCAGGGTGTGAGTAATCACACATTGCTTCTGCTCTGGGGTGTGAGGTTGGCATGAGCTGCAATGAGAGAATCACTTAGCAAGGAGACTCTGACAGTGGAGAGGAGCTTGGTGCTGTGGTCTTATGCTAATGGCATTGAGAAGTGGTGAATGGAATCATCAGTCTGGGAGTGGTTCCCATGGGGTGAAGTACAGCACAGATCCCTAGTACACTGGTGACTTGCCTACAGGGGTAAGAAGCAGTCTAGGTATATTTGTGCCATATAACCTACCCCAGTGAACATAGCTCGATGTTTTTCAGACCCCCAGTGGGTTTGTCTTGCTTTGGTTTGAGGTTTATTGTGTAGTGAGCTGGGTTGGGTTATCTGTGATCCTGGTGCACTGAGTCAAGCTCTGAATAATGGAGGTAGGAGGAAGCTGGATGAACACCAGTGCAACAAACCCTTATTTGTCAAAGGTGTTGGGTTTGAGCTGCAATAATCTTATTAAAGCAGACTTTAAACACGTTCCCAGCTCTGTTGCTTCATGAACTAATGAACTGGAAACAACCTAACCCTTAATGGTATTTGCATTCACAGAGGTCAGATGTGCTTTAGCCTCTGTGCCATCTAAACAGCAGTTTGCTTACTTAGCAGGGAGACTGCTTTCAGGCTGGGGGCATGGGGGATGAGGGAAATTGTTCAAGCTAGAGTTACTGGGAAAGCAGACAGTGAGCCCAGAGCAGTGACCTTTGTAGCCTTTGCTCTGCCTTGCAAGACAGACTGTTAAGAAACTGGGATTTTTAATTGTCTTAAGGCACTGCAGAAAATGGTGCTGTCTGTGGCAGCTCAGAATGGTTAGGAGTTAAATGCTACTGTCTGTACTCTACTGTCTTCCAGATCATGTATAGTAATCCTTTGTTCCTGCATTAGTGTCAGACACAAATAAATGGACATAGCAGGAGGACTAAATCTTGGTTTGAGGAAAAGAGTTGTCTTGCAGTTGGCATTAATAGGCTTAATTTAGTGACCCACTTTGGCAGTGGAGCTGTTGGTACCGTGCTAGGCTGTTACTTAATGCTTTTCTCAAGCCTTAAGTTAATCCATGGGGCTGTGGAGTGTGATCTAACAGAGTGGTCATGTCTGGACAGGGAGTAACTGCATGGGCAGCACTGTTTCAGCTGGGTTACTAGATGGGGTGAGCACTTAAAAAATTCTCTAAATAGTGGTGGGGTTTTTCCCCTGGAATGCTTTCTGTTGAAGTGCTGTTGCATCAAGTGTCCTGTCTTCTGATCCCTAGCTCATATAAGTAGATCTTTTCCTGGTAACTCTTTCTATATCAGGGTTTTCCTTCCTTAATAAGCCTCATTTGTGTGTGAGTGAATGGGATCTGTCTTTGTTTGTTGTTGTGAGCAAGTGTTTCACAAGAATAAAACCAGGTTAACCCAGCCCTGGGTGTTAGCTAAATTGCTAGGCAGTGTCTCTTGGCTGTGTTACTAGCCAGGATCCGTGTTGGCATCTTAAGCTAATATGAAGCCACATTAATGCAGTGCCAAAAAAGAGTTTCAAACAGCAGGTGCACTGTGCCTGATTCCTGTACTTGGTGAGGGGGTGAGGTGTGTCCCAAGGTGCCACTTTGAAAGAGGACTCAGGTCTTCACTCTTCACAAAGGATCAAGAAAGGCTGGGAGCCATTTCTTCCCCCATTTTTGGGCAAGTCTGAGGCTTCCATGCTCTTGCATTTCCTCTCTCCTCCTCAAGTCCGAGTGCTCCCAGGAAGTAACAGTGGTTGTGGATGCCAAGGCATCTGTATTCCTCTCTCTATGCTGCTTTGGCTTTTCTTGTCCCATCCCTCTTGCTGTCATGAGAGTCGAAAGAAGAGTACTGGGAGCATGTGTGGTTGGGATCTGATCTAAGGATTGAATATGCATTTTCACAACAGGTGTTTTGTCTAGTGTTGCTAGTGTTGGGTCTTTTAGTCTCCCACTGGTGGAGTTTGTACCACCTGTGCTGTTGATCCCTGTTTTCTGCTCATCATTAGCAGATCCCTTTTGGATCTCATGTGCCCTGAGAGGAGTCAAGGTAACACAAGGCATTCAATTGCAGTGTGTTCTCTGCATTGTGCCTCTGGCATTATGTCTAAGCCTGAGTGGGGGTGTAAGTTGCTCTCTTGCCATAGCAGAGCAATCCCAAACTCCAATTCCATTTTCCAAACAACTATTTGATACGTAAAAAATCCTAAATAAGCCAGAGCAGACTTGCTGTATGACTTATGGAGAGCTGTGCTCTAGTGAACGGAGCCAATACTGAGTCTGCTTCAGGTTGTCCTCCTGTTTGCCACCCTGGGCACATCTTGTTGGCCTCTGCTTTGCTTTCTTTCCTGTGAAATGGTGACCAAGCCTACTGGTACAGAGCTGTTGGAGATCTCCAGCTTCACAGCGCAAAGCAGGGATGCCAGTCGCTAACATGGGAGAAGCAAAACTTGCTTGGACAACAGATTGCTGGATGCAGAGTTGTGCCTCCTGAGAGCTGGAGTTTGGGGCTTTATCCCCTTAGAGGTGGCTCTTCATGGCTGAACATTATGCAGGTGTAGGCAGCTCTCCAGCTCCTGGGTCACTGTTGATGCAGCGCTTTGCAGAATGTCTGTCTGTGCAGTAATGAGCCAGGCTCATTTTGCTTTTAAACCTTTGTGTGTTCATTAACTCTGAAAATTCATTGGGCATGAGAGCTCCCTGTTGCCTGGCACATTGTGCAGCTTGCTGTGAGCATTTAGAGGGAGCTGGGCATGGTGGCCAGGAGCCAAGGAGTCTGGCTTTAAACCCAGAGGCAGGGCACTAAATCTGTAGGAATGGGCAGGCTTGGATTATCTGTTGTGTAAGGATTGTATTTAATACTCTAGCCACTCATGTACAAGAATATTATTGATTTAAGGCTGGCAGCTGGTCAGAGTGATTTATGTCCTGAACTGTGAAGCTGTCTGATAAATGCTGGATATTCATAGTTTGTTTGGGCTGTTCCAGTTGGAGCTGTGCCCCTCTGTGTAGTCAGGCTGGTTATAGGGGGTCTGACCCCAGGGATCCCTTCTGCGTGGTTCAGCATTGTGTCCCACCACTGTGCTTGTGCTGAAGTGTGGTGGAGGGCTGGGACCTGAGCACCAGCTCATGGTGGGTACTGGGCTCTGGGTGCAGCCTGGGAAGAACCACCTGCTCCAGCAGTCCTGAGTGCCTGCCAGACCTAGAAGGCTGGTGGGCAGGTGGTGTCACTCCCTCTGTTCGTCTGTCACTCCACACTTCCTCTGTGCCTTCAGGTGGAGAGTTCAAAGTCTGGCCTTAGTGGACTAAGTGAGCAAGTCCTGGCTTATTGAGGTTGATAGGGGTCTCTCCTATGTTTTGTATATAAAAAGCTTCCTAGGAAGTTATTTCATAGTGTAGGAAGCCTTATGTAGTTGTGGAAGCCCCAGAGCGACCCCTGGTCTGCCCTAGGTGCCAGATTCCTCTCTTAGCTCTGCAAGTGAATTGCTGTGTATAATTTGAGGAGAATGGAGTTCCAGGAAAGGGTAAATGAAGTCAGTGTGAGTGTGTCTGTGCTAGGTCAACCCCAACATCCATTTATGCAGTGGATGGGATGCTTCCTCAGCAAGTCACCCAGAGTCTCCTTTCGTTGTGAGCTGCAAAGGACATCTGTTAGGATTTCTGCCAAAGGGCATGTCCCCGTCACTGGAGCAGTGCTGATATGGAAAAGGAGCTCTTCTGGTGGGTTACTCATTCATGTCTAATTTAAGGCTGCTAGAGCTTTGTAGAGCTGCTTCTTTACACTTTAGAAAATGAAAATGGTTACTATTTAATTTTGTTTAGTGGAAATCATTCAGCAAGGTAAAGCATTAGCAGTTAGTGCTACTGAAGCTGGCCATGGTAGCAGCAGCACGACCTGTCCTCCACCACCTTTGGCACAGCTCTTCTGGGTCTGGGCAGTAGCTCTTCTGCTCTGCAAGCCTGGATTGGCAGTATGAAAATAGACATGTGAAATAGGCAGCAAACGAGGTACTGAAAATGCCTGTGTGAGCCACAGCAGTCTGCAATGAGCTATCTACAACCTGTCAGGAGGTCAGAAGATGCAGATCCATGATCTGTCCTGCAGTTAGGATGTCTGACAGAATTAGCCCAGGTCAAGTGGCCTGCGAACAGCTGCGCTTTCAGCATTTGAGTCAGCCCCATTGCCTTATCCTGGTTAAGTAGATGCCTTGTATTCCTTGCTGCTGTCTCTGAGTGCATGCTCTCATGATGCCTTGTATTCCTTGCTGCTGTCCCTCTGAGTGCATGCTCTCATCCAGCTCCTTTGGGCTGTCATGTTTAACTCTTGGTTTAGGGTGCGAGAGAGGGAAGAGGCAGCAATTGTCCCCTGTTAACCTGTGAGTTATGGCTCCATGAAATGCATAGCTACTCTGAAAACCCTGACTGTGCTGTGGAAGCAAGGCAAAGCAGTTGCTGAGCAGTGGTTGTTCCAGCTTCTGTCCCCCTCTACCCTCTCTGATATTTTTTTGGAGCTCCAGATGCCTCACATCATGTTGCAGAAGTGATTGTAACCCTTCTGGAGCACGTGAACACTTCAGCAGAGTCACTTCATTACAGGCTGCCATTAAGATGCAAATAAAGTCTCCTAATGCAGTAACTCCAGCACTGCTGCACTTCATAAGTCAGCATAACTGCTTACCCAGAGCTGCTGTTGCAGGGCAAATGCTCCTCAGCTGCAAAGCAGCTGCAACGGTGTCTGACTGATAGAGAGGGAAGACAGCAGTGTGCTGTGGGAAGAGGTGCCAGCACTGGTTTTGTTGATACAGGGTCAAGCCCAGCCCCTCCTTTTAACCCATATGGGTGCTTGAGGGCTGTTGTGGCAGGATGGGTTTTGAGAGAAAAAAGAGAATTCCTGTTAGAAGAACTTTGTGTTTGATGGCCAACACTCTCTGTCTATTGCCTGCTCATCTCCTGAAGCTGGTAGCTCTTCATCCTGGACGGAAGTTTTGTGCTCTTCAGCAAGAGGCAAGCCTGCCAACTTTGGGTTCAGGGTCAGGGCTTTGAAGTGCCACAGGTTCCTTTTGGCTATCAAGTGGCAGCTCTTGTCCACCTCACCTTCATAGCCTGAGTAGGGCTGACTGATGGGGCCAGTCTCTTTTCAGTAGTGCCAAGGGGCACTGGGCACAAACTGGAGCCCAGGAGGTTCCACCTGAGCAGGAGGAGAAACTTGTTTGGTGTGAGGGTGCAGAGCCCTGGCCCAGGCTGCCCAGAGAGGTTGTGGAGTCTCCTGTGGAGAGATTGCCAAGGGAGCTGGAGGTGACCCTGGGCAAGCTGCTGTGGGTGACCTTGCTTTGGCAGAGAGGTTGTGCTAGACGATCCCCATATGCCCCTTCTAGCCCCCACCGTGTGGGCATTTGGGTTACTGTGACAACTGTATTAACGTGCTTCTCTGCAGGGCTGTTGCCTGCTCCTTCTGTAAGGCAGGTTGATGTCCCTCTGACAGGAGTGGCTCAGGAGTAGCTGAGGTGAACAGAAATGGTTAACTAGAGCTGCCAGCCCTGGGAATTGGTTCAGCAGCATTTCATGCCTGACTAATATGTGCTTCTTTCCTTCTGCACTCTGCCTGTCACTCCAGATGGGAGAGGACACTCCGTGGGTAATTGGTTCCTGTTCTCTCTGTCTTCCTCCTTCCCTCTTACTCACACACATCACTGTTACAGTCTCTTCCATGGCTTGAAGTTTGGAATAAAGTTAGGTCTTGGGCATCTTGCAGGAGGATTGTGTAAAGCAGACCTGTGCTTCCTGAATGGGGGAAACATTGGTGCTGTGTGAGGGTCACAGGCAAAAACCATGGAGAATGAGACTTCTGTGCTGCTGCAGTGGGTGATGCACCCTGGATCTAATGCAGAACTGATTAGTTCTTCACTAACTTTCCCCCTTTAGTTTCTGAAGGAGATACATTGTCACTTCTCTCTGCACTGTACGGGTAGAGCCAGCTCTGCCTGCAGGGACCTGATGAAGCTGCCAGCTCCTTGGAGCTTGCTCTGCGGCTGTGGAGCACACATCTGCAGTGCCTGGGAGCCCAGAGGGTAGGAGGCTGCTGTGTGCAGACTCCATCTGAGTACAGTGCGGCTTCAGGAGGAGCAGGTCAGAACTTCTGGGTGTTGGAGAGAGATTTTCTCTACCACAGAGCAGAGGTGTTGAGTGCAATCTAGAAATGTTCAGAGGCTCATTTCTAGTGAGTGGCTTTCTCCACCTTGTAGGGGGCGAGAGTTAGATTCTCAACTACAGACAAGCAATAAATCCAAATTCTACTTCTCCCCCAAGGCTTGACAGCTAGGGAAGACAGAAGACTTGCAGATAGCTTGAGAAACTCCAATATGCCATTCTTTCCCTCCTTCAGAGTCAGTGGATGCAGATAGAAGTGTATGGCTTTCTTCGAGGTTGGAGTCCTAGCCTGCAGCTTCTTATGATGAGTGTGCTAGGAAGTGGTAGAACAGTTAACATCTGCCTTGATTATGCAGAATTATTCAGTCATTTCCATAATACCCTTCGTAAAATGCCTGCTGCCTGATAACCAGTCTTTCTCCTGCTTCAGACAACAGTAGCAGAAGTCTGCTGTGCGTATAATAATATCTGGAAATTAACTGGATTCTTTACCTATTCTTTTTCTTCTTCTCTGCACTTCAATGCCTGTCAGTCTATAAAGTGTGAAGTTCATCTGCATGCAAGGCTGTGAATAGGGATGAGGTGTAATAGTTGCATTTATTACTCCTCAGTGAGGTAGTAACAAGATGTAAATGATTTGATATATTAATCTAAAACATGGCTTGGCTTAAAGAGCAGGCAGTAGAACAAAACTCTGCTCTGCCAGGCTGGGGAAGACCTGACAGTGCAAATAGCTCTATTGTATAAGCTTTTTATTAATTGGATTTGCATCCTCGGGCTGGCTTCCTTTGGGCTGTGACTGATCCTTCTTTTGACTTGGGAATCACTCATTCTTATCTTTTATCTCAGAAGGAAGCTAAGCAAAACTGAACTTGTGCAGTGCAGTGCCATGGGCAGCTAGATGGGTTGCTGCAGGATGAGGTGGCTGTTGCAGAAGAAGAGGAATGTCCTAGAAATTTCTGCTGTGACCTCAAGTAGGAATAAACTGAGCCTCACCCAGGAAAAAAGTTCTTAAGGCTTCTTAACAAAAGGCAAATAGTGTGTGATTTGTACTTCTGACACCTACTTATGGTAGCTAATATTGCATCAGTTGGCTTCTGTGGGGACTAGGGGAAGGGGAGATGACAGGGGTAGAGGGGGGATCCAGAATAGCGTGGTAGATTTTTGGAGACTGGTTGTCATTTAGTAAATCACTGTACTGCAGCTTCAGTGGTGTTCTCAAGGCATCTTATCCTTTTTATCTGTGCTCTGAGAAAGAACTATGAAGCTTTATGGTATCTCCTGACCAGCATAAAATACATTTGCCATGAGACCTCCTAGGGAACAGCCTAGTGGGGACCAGAACAATGTTGAATTTCCAAGTGTTTTTTGCAAAGGGAAGAGGTTGGAGCCTTTTTGGCTCTAAGCACAGGCACTCCTGGAAGTTTCTCCTTTAGCTGTATGGTGAGATTTTTCAATATCTCAACACATCAGCATATATTTGAACAATATACTGAGAGCCTTTGGCCCAGTTTGTCAAATGCTTTTTTTTAAAGCAAACTCACTCTTCAAACCCTAATCAAATGGAAGAGCAAAGCCATCTATGAGGTGACCTGTGTTGTTCTGTTCTGCTGGTCCAGTCTTTTCCCCAGGGGACTGGCTACTGCATCCTCCCTGCACTTGCTTTGTCCTCTGTGCATATTATCAGGGCATGATCATTGTCTGAATGTGACCAAAAAAACCCTGCATTAGGCAAAAAAGTACTGTGGACTTCAGAACAAGAGCCTAGGATACAGATAAGCTTGGAGATGTCTCTGTAGTGAATTACTGCTGCAAATCTGTGTTTGTTTTCTCCTGACTATCAGTCACCTGTCCAGTGCTTTATAAATGTTCAGAGTGATGCTGTACTCTCAAACAGCACTTGTAGCCACCTTAGGAGTCTGTCCCAGTCACTGGACTCTCTCAAGCCTGTGGAAGGGTGTGGATGTTTGTCCCTGAGAGCACAGCATGGGTGCTTTGTAAAGGGAGTAAGTGATAAGACAGCAGGTGGTAGGTGGACTGCAGGATGGTTTGGCATAAGGGGTCCAGAGAGGGTTTTAGTGTTTGTGGAGGCTTGCATGAGTGGTACATGGTGGCTATTTCAGTCACTTCAAACTGTAGCTGTGTTGCTCTGGCAGAGATCATTACTGAAATATCACAGTGAGCTGCAAGGTCTCTTTACTATTTGAGAGGCCCATTAGATCATGAAGCTGTTTTTACCTTGTCTGAGGGAGGGAGAGCGCCTTCAAGGGAATGCAAAGCCCACCTGTCTGAGCCATTGTAATAGCCAGCACGTATCCAGCTCTTTCTTCCTTGTTACTGAAAAGAGCTGCATGTCAGAGGAATGTAGCCAAGATGCATTGTGTTTTGCTGTGGTCTGTAGCTACTCCCTAGAAGACTGAAGCTCAGGAGGTGAGCTTCCTGTTTTATTTATACTGCATTTCAAAATTACCCCACTGGGTTTTGTGGAGCTGCTCAGGACTGCTGGCACCAGTGTGGTGGGTTGAAGGGAAAGCACTGATGTATGAAGCATGAAGCACTGCACAGTGTTTCTGGTGCAGACAATGGGCAGGAGAATGGGGAATGAAGCTTTGTTTTTATCAACCTGCAAAACGCCCCTGGCCACAGTAGGTCCATGGGGTACTTCTCTGAACTGCCCTGCTCCCACAGCAGCCCCAGAGCCCCTCTGTTCCCTGTGCTTTCCCATCGTTGCGTTTCTGTCTGTCCTGTACGCGGCAGGGGGTGAGAGGTGCTCGCAGCAGTGCACTCAGCTGAGCTCCGCCCCAGCCACCTGACACTTGGCTTAAATGAACTCGGTCTTTCTCTCCTCTCTCTCATTCTCTCTTTCAGCTTGGCAGTGACCTTGGCGGGGGCATTGGAGGAAGCCCGGCAGTAAGTGCCATTCCATTTCTTTCCCCAATTTAAAACGCTGCTCAGAGCTCAGGGTTTTAAATACCTCACCCACTACATGCTGGAACACAGGAAATCCCTGAAGATATTTGGAAATGGACAAATGCCACTGAAACACACAGCTCCCCACCTATGTTGCTTTGAGTCTAGCTGTCACCTGGGCTTTCCAAAGGGCTAGAGATGTTGACTCTGTCTGCTTAGCTCCTTCCCAGAGCTTTTAGTCTGAGCACCAGCATTAACACTGGCACTACCCCAGTCCTTGTGCAGCTGCTGGCACACCTGAAAAGGCCAAGGGTGTTTACCTATCTGCTCACAAAGCCTGTTGTGTTGTAACCCTTGCCCTTACCCAGTGGCACCATGGGCTTGTCTGAACTCAGTGCTCTTTTCCTCCTGAACACCACATAAGATTTTTCCTGGACATGAGAATCAGGTGCTCTGAGCTTTCCCACTACATGTGGTCAGTGCTGAACTCGGCCTGCCACTGACCTCCTTCTCTGTGCCTGTGCTTTGTGGGTGTCTAGTGCCTAGAGTGCTTGCCAGAGCATGGGAGACTTTCACACTGCTTTAACACCCTTGGCTTCAAATGCATACCAGCTTCTTCCAGGAAAGCCTGGGAAAAGGATGCAAGATGACCTGGGGACATCGTGGGCAGGAGGAAGTGTCTCTCCAACCCACAGCCAAAAGCAGTCTCCTGGAGAAAGCTTCAGTCCCTTTTTCCAGGATTGTGTAGCCAGTAATTCAGTGAGGAAAGGAAAGCACTCTCAATTCTGGAGTGAGGACTCTTCAGAGCCCCTTGTTATGGCTGCAGTCGTTCTCTCTCCTTCTTTCCCTGTGGATCTTGCATTCCTTTCTGACTTCACCATGAGGGCAGAGGAGAGCTGCTGATACAGTATACCTGTAGTCCCCTGGTAGTACACACCAGGATGTGGGAAGTACTTGCTCTGTAGAGATCATACCTAAAAAGCCAGATCTCTACCTTCCTGGGCCAGCATAAACCTACCAAGCAGTTCTATAAAACCCTCAGTTCTCCCTGTCCAAAGGATTGTTTGAAACACCAGATCTCAGGTGGGTTCCTAAGCACAGAACCTCAGACCCAGACCTGTCATCAGGATTTCCTGTTGCCTGCTTTAGTCATTCTGCCTGTTTCTGGGCTGCTGACTGGTGAACCCTAACTCTTCCTGCTCACAGTAAAGAAGAGAACTTGGGAGTCTAACTTGAATATGACTGTCCCACCTGGAGCTGGGCACCTGAAGGTTAATATTCCAGGTTGGGTGCCTTCAGTTATGTTCTGAGACGAAAGGATTGCCCTTCTTGCAGTGAGGCTGTCCTCTGGCAGACAGAGACAGCCAGGTCTGCTTCAGGTAATAAACCTTTTGGACCACAGCGCTGAGAATGCAGAGCTCTGCATTGGGCGGGAGTACACAATGCGATGATGACTCCCTTGGCTATCTCTGGATATGCAGAATCTTGCAGGTTCCTGAAGGCTGTCATAGTTGGGAGATTTGGTTTTCCATGGGTTTATGTAGGGAAGATCCAGAAAGCATATTGTCTTTATGAGGAGAGATGGAGACAATTCCTCTACAGTGGGAGTAGATAACTGGAGCTATAAAAAATGATGTGAAAGCTACTGCATGGTTGAGGTGACAGCCGAGTGTAGGGATTAGTTGCCAAGAGCTTTGGAATTCCAATGCATTATTTAGCACTATTGATAATTCAGCAGGGAAGCTGCAAGCAGCTTTAAAATATTTAAGCTATTGCTGGAGTTCCTGCTTTATTTACTAAGTGATGTTCTTCATGTGTGGTGTTAATCAGTGCTTGTTCTTTCCAACTCCTGCAGGTGGGGCAGACCTACATTCCCTCCTCTGTGCCAGCCACCTTTGCCCCTTCGCCCACCCCAGCGGTGGTCAGCAGTGGACTCAACGATCTCTTTGAACTCTCGTCCGGCATAGGCATGGCTCCAGGAGGATATGTGGCCCCGAAGTCTGTACGTAAGGAAAAAGAACGTCCTCAGTGTGGGCCTTACCTTAGGCTATAAGGAGTCTGAGGTTGCTTGCTTGTGCCATTTATTGTGGGACTGTGGTGCTGTTGGGGCACCTTAATTCAACTGGGTTCCATTGGGGATGGCCTGGGCTTTTCCCAGGCAGAGTGATGTTGTGTTGGAGACCCTGTTAGTCATTAGTTAGTCTTCTGGTTTTGAAACAGTTCCCTCATTTTGCCTGTAACAATGTTACAAGAATGGCTTAGGTAGGAGAAGAGAATTTCAGTGTTGTCAGAGCAGCTTTCCTGGGGACCTACTCAGTTTCCCCAGGAAACTGAGGGCAGGATACAGTTTGCTCCAACTTTCATAGAAGATTTGCTTATTTGGAGAAATCCAATGTGGCAGTGAAGATAAAATGATGTGATTGGGATGAGCATGCTGCAGTGTAATGCGGATAAATGCTGTGTTAGAGACAGAGATCGCAGATGCACTGACTGCAGCACGCTTAGTCTGGAGGGTTTGTGAGGTACAGAATGTGGTTGTGGTAACAGGCTGGGGAGCAGCCACAGGGAGCTCAGGGTCAGCCTTTTATGCCTGGAAGGGAATAAACAAAAAATAGCACTCTTACCAAACAGTCAGTGGATGGATAAACTTTAAGTCATCCTGTGAAATCTAGGATCTCAGGGTACTCCAGACCATACTCAAAGCTTTTAGTCCTTAGCTGCAGGTATTGCACCATCTCTAAGCCCGATTACAAAAGAACCCAGTAATTTTGAGTGAAGAACTTTCATTTTGCACCACTCAAATTTATGTCTGTTTTTCCCACAAAGATGATTTGGGAATCTAGAACCTGAGCAGCTAATAGTATCAGCCCTGTGATTTTATTTAGTTCAAACATTAGTATCGTCCTACCTCTCATAGCCCAACAAATCCTTGGAGAAGCCTGTCCATCAGCAGACTTAGTAAGTCTCACATTAGTGCGATGGGCATGAGCTCTCTCTGTTTCTTGTGGACATCAATGCTGTAGCATATTTGAATTCTTATGTGAGTGCTGTCAACAAGGACAGATTAGGAGCAGCTAGCTTATTTCTCATTGGTGAGCATGATCCCTTCTACGCTCCATGTTGTATCTCCCCTGTAGTATTTCTTCAGCATTTGTACCCTTAATGTGCCAATGTAGCTGGACTTCTGAACTCAGAACTTCTCTGTTGCTTGGAAAACTGTACTTGTTTGTTATCTTCAGGCCAGACTGAATGACATCTCTTGTGTTCAAGGTGTGGTTGCCTGCAGTGAAGGCTAAAGGACTGGAGATCTCAGGCACGTTCAGTCACAGGCAGGGACACATCTACATGGAGATGAACTTTACCAATAAGGCTTTGCAGCACATGACTGACTTTGCCATTCAGTTCAATAAGAACAGGTAAGAAATCAATATGCGTTGTGCACTGTGTTTAAAAAGATTGCATGCTCCTGTGAAAGGAGGCTGTGTCTCCACAGTTAGATAGATACAAGGGGGACTTCTCTATATAGGTATGTAATGCAGTCATGGAAGCAGCTGAATGATACAGCCTGAACTCTGCATCACACCACAATTGTGTTACAGGGCTGAAAATACAGACTGATAAATCTGTAAGGAAACAGGCAGCTAACGGTCCTGTTGTTCTTCCAGCTCTGAAACGGCATCTGCCCCATTTAATCTCTGCAGAGTTTTAAAGCAGCCTCATGAGTTGTTAGGCAGGTTAGTGGTTTTATAGCCAGTAAGTGCCCTGAGGAAAGCAGAAGCATAAATAGGCAAACATTTGAGCTGCACAGGATCAGTTTGTGATGCCTCTACCTCCTGAGTTCATTTCTGTGCTTCCCCTCAGACTGTCTGGAAGTATGGATCTCATTAGTAAAGCTATTTCTCAGTGAAGAAGTTGGAAGTTAAGAGCCTATGGCACATGTTTTCCCTGTAATTGGCAGCAGAACAATGTTGTCAGAAGGAGCAGCCACTTGAATGTTTAGAGCATACAGATTGTTCTCAGAAACCAATCTCGGCCAGAAGGCATGACATGGCAGAACAGCCACGGAGTCTTTCCACAAATACCTTCCCAGTCAGAGCTTATCCTGTGGTTTGCTGTGTGTTATCTTGAGCAAGGACCAGGCTAGTTCTTATTGTGACTGTAAAAAGTATTTTGTCCCTGAAATGTTTCCAATATCTCTTAATATCCCTTCACTGGAAGAGGGTTCTCTATACTAAAGATCCACTGAAACTGTCTCTTGATATCACTGTTAGCCTTGCAAATTTGGGATTTCTTGATACAAATAATATTTACTTACAAAAGGCATTATGCTAAGTAAGTCTTAGTAAATATTCTCTCTGGACTGCTGTATTTTCTGGAGAGTTTTGCTAAGCTGCTATATGCAAATGATTCATGCAGATTGGCCTGAAAAAAAGCCATTTTGCTTGCATTTTTTCCCTGTTCATCAAGCTGTGTTCTAGCCACACCTCCAGGATGTAAGACATTTAAATACTGAAGAGTCAAACAGCAGTTTCTCCCTTTGCAGCCTATCAGCACATGCTCTGTATGTATACAGTCTACTACTGTTTACTCTTCTACAAATACTGTTCTCCTGTCGCTGTGGCTGTTGCATTGGGAAGAGCTGCAGTGGGCTGGCTCTTCAGGTGTGAATATTAGGGTTTGTGACTGGGAAGTTTTCTGTCACTTTTCTCCCTCTCCTGCTGTTCTAATTGCATTCACTGCAGTCTTGTGATAAAGCATTAAAAAATAAATCTGGATCTCTGGTGTGCTGTAATATCACAGCCATTTAATAGCAAAATCCAACTTTCTTTTCCCTCTGAGTCTTAGGGAAGCACTAGGGCTTTCTTCCCCCGAGTTGAAACGGATGCAGAAGGCGAATCACTTGGCTAGACTTTTGCTGAGATCAGGCTTTTTTCAGCTCCCTACAGCTGAAAACTAGGGTGAACAGAGAATGGAGCATCCACTGCTTTCTGAAAGAGTGGCGTACCAAATACACGTGTAAGTGACGGTGCAGAGACAGTATCAGGTTTTTAGTGCACAGAAGAAAAATACACTACTATACATCTTTGCTGTAAATTCTCTGTCACCTCTGAGTTAGTGTGATCTCTGCTAGTGAGAAATACAGTTGTGAGTGGACACCAAAGCTATCTTATTTATTTGCACTTACATCTGCTTTCAAGAAGAAGCTGGTACATCACACAGAAGTGTTACCTTAAGTGTTAGCTGCTTTTTCTCTTCTCCACACCAAGTAGAGGTGCCTGTGGAATTAAATACCTCTTGGATCAAAAGGGCAAGTAAAGTTTTGTTTTGCTGTGGTGTTTACACATTTCTAGCTGAAGGAGCCTCAAACCAAGCAGCAGAGCCCAGGCACTGTCATTCAGGACCGGACAGCTGGCTGCGTTGATTCATTTGTTCTGCAGTGCTCTGTTACAAACAATGTACTCCTCCTTGGCTATGTATTTGTTCTGTGTTGGCTCCAGTTCCTTCTTCTACAGCTCCCAATGATAAAACAGCCAGGCTGTGTGTGATATGCTCTGCAGCTCTATAGAAGAGAGCCAAGAGGTCTGAGTCCAGGTGCCGCTCCTTGCTGGGCAGGCTGCTGCTCAGCACATAGACCAGTGCTGATGGAGGAGTTCCTAGCTGCTGGTCCCCTGGGCAGGATGGTGCATGTTGTCAGTGAGACCAACCTGATTGAGCTTCCCGTGCCATGTCCTACTTTGAGCATCTGCTGCTTTGAGCTGTGTTCATCCCCTGGAGTCACAGGAGCTCAGGAGAGATGGGAAGATAAGCCAGCTTGTGCTTGGCAAAAGGGGACTAGATGTTGGGCAATTCAGTACTGCTCTCTTCACTTTTGTTTCTCTTTTGCCCAGTTTTGGGGTCATCCCAAGCACCCCACTGGCCATCCACACACCTCTGATGCCAAACCAAAGTATTGATGTCTCTCTGCCCCTCAACACTCTGGGACCAGTTATGAAAATGGAGCCTCTGAATAACCTCCAGGTAAGGATTGTCTCATCCAGGGCAAGGGAGGTGGTCAGCAGGTGCTCAATGCAGTTTTTTTGGCACAACACAACGTTGTAAGGCTCAAGTAACAAAATACAATATGTATAGGGTAACCAGGCAGACCTGATGGATTTGGGCCATGCATTTGACCCAGACTGGTTCCTGTTCCTTTTTCTAGTCTTTCCCAGAAGCAGAGACTTGTTGAATTTTGTGACTTTTCAGATACCTCAAACCCACTGCTTGCATCTGTGTAGGTTAAGGTCTTTGTCTGCTGCAGTAACTCTCTTCTATAAACTGGGCATGAGATTTGCTTGGGTTTTTAAACTGGAGCTGATCTGAACAGGGAAAGGTGCGTGCCTGTGGTGAAGCAGGCAGAGAAAGCTGTCAGCGAGAATTGAGGCAATTAAAGGAATTGCAGGAAGGATGACAACTGCTGAGTGATTAATATTTCTCTAGTGCTCTTAACTTCCAGCGTGCTTTACAAAGGCATTGGCACATCGCTGCCCCAGATAGCTTATCCAAGGTAAACAAGATGTGTTCCAGGAAAGGCAGAGGAGAAATGACATAAGCAGTTAATATTTCATTAGCAAGGCTGTCAGCATATGTCGGGAGCAGCGTTCCCTAGAAGAGGCTTTAGTCAGATTGGGCTGCTGTTTTGATAAAAGCACAACAGATCCAGGGAGATGTTCTCCTCTGTTTTGGACCAGAGGCATTCTCCATCAGTCCTCACATGCCTCAGTGGCACTGGTCTTGAAGTACTCACCAGGCAGCGTTCTCCCTGGAAGGAGGCTCCCACTGCTACCACGTACAGCTGCACTGTGGAGGAGCTCAGTGAGTGGCTTCTGCCTCTGTGCTGTGTAGCTGGCTCCTCCAGGATGATTCTCCCAGTATCCCAAAGGTGCAGTTAATTTGTGCTGTGGCATGTCTCATTCACCTCAAGTCACCAGGAGATGGACCTAGGTTGTGTTTCTGTAGCATAGCAGCCCATAGAGGGGAATATTGCGATCAGTTCATTCTCTTTTTAGGTGAGAGAATGCAATGGGAGTTACTATTTATTCTGCCTGAGCAACTGGGTTTTTTTCCTTCTTTGTGACTTCCATTCTGGGGCTTATGACTTATTGATGAGTCTTCAGGCAAACAGCTCGAAATAGCTTCTCTGGCACTGGAAGGAGCAGTCCCACACTCCGGCTCCGAGCTCAGTCATGCGATGGGAGAGCATGCGGACAGGGAGGGAATTGCATCTGCTTGTCTTTCCACAGAGCCTTTCCAGCTTGTGGAAAAGCTGGACTCCCTCTGCGTCCAGGTCATGAGGATGAGGTTGTAACACTGCATTTGAGTCAACTGTAGTAAAAACTACCTCTTCCTCTGAAGGAAATTTGGAAGTCTCTAGAAGGTGACAATCCTGCTCTACCTCCATAATGCTGGGGGAGTCTCAACAAGGCATTCTCAAGTTGCTGCTTCCTTTGATCAGGAAGAGAAGTATCTAGGTTATTAAATCTCCAAAGGAATCTGAATACAGTTCATTTCTTGTAGCATCTTCTGCTAGAACAAAGCAAAGAGAAAGCATGTGAGGAAACCACCAGCTACCTTCTATGGAGACAGTGGAGCATTCGTTAGTGCCAGACTTGGTTGCTAATTTGCTAGCGCTCTCATTGCCATAGAAGTTGGCTGCCCTTTTACAATTGGGGAAGCTGCCATATGGAGTAATAGTATATTTCTCTGCAAAGAGTTGAATCATGATAGCAGATGCCAAGTTAAAAAGAGCTCTCCCCTTACTTTTTTGACAGCAGTGGGTTTGATGGAGATCTGTCATTGCCCTGACAGCCAAGGCTCTGGTTTTGTTTTACAAGATCATGTAGAAATTATCTGTCTTGAAACATTCAGAAATCATTTTGGTGACCTACTTAGGAAACAATTTATAGCATAATATAGGAGTAGAGAATACAAATGTTCCTGTATTCATTGAAAAAGCAAAACACTCATCAAGTTGAATTTGCTTAATGTGGTTTTTCTGAGCTGGAGAACACTGAAGGCAGATGCAGGACTGGTTTGAACCTGAGGACCTGCTGTTCATCTCCTGTTCTGGTGGGGTTTTTTTGGTTTAGTAACAAGAAAAATAAGTCCTGAAGTAACCAAAATGATAGCTTTCAACTTTTTGTTGTGTTAATTAGAAACCTGAAAGACTAGTTGTACATTCCTTAGGCAACTGTTTCAGAAGTAATGAATGCAAGTCTTGTTCAGGTTATTTTTATTACTACTTCTAATTCTTCACCCAGTACAGCTAGTTTAATCTTAACATATGTAATCATGGCAATAAAGTGAAATATTTGACAGGTTAACATTTTTACCAGATGTTGAGGAAGACTTGAAATGTTTTCAGAGGCTTACATAGGTAAAACATAACTGAAGAGTCTTCTGTTTGCCAGTCACCTCATGTCTTGTGATAATGAATGCCAGGCTTGTCTCTCTCCTCCAAAAGTAGCAATGATATTTTCTTAACCTGTTGACTCACATTCAACCCCCAGCCAAACAGTGATTTATCCCTGAATTAGGGACTCACAACTTGCTGTCTGCAGCCAGTTCCTAGCTCAGCTACAGAAAGCCGTTGGCTTGTGGATTAAGAGCAGGTCTGCCACATGGTACAGCGCATTGGGTAAAATGCACATTCTGAACTTCAAGTACAGCCAGGCACCCATGAGAGCATAACCCTCCTGGTAACTCGCTGTTCCCTGACCACTGACGTAAGCAGCATGCCTGGAGATGACAGCCACAGCCGGAGGCACAGCACCAGCCTCCCTCGTTGCCTGCGCGCAGCTCCTCTGCCCGGGCTCCAGCCCTGTGCCTGTAGGTAGAGCATCCGGCTATCAAGTGCCTGTAGGATCCCGAGAACCTTACCTGTCAAACGAAATGAAGTCAAGTAGCTAGCACTCCCTGGGGGCATCTGAGAGCCAGAGCAGCAGACTGTCACAGAACAAACCGTGACCTTGTGCTGGCAGAGGTAAGGAACTCTGCAGAGGAGAGTTCTCGCCTTAACAGTTCAGCTGTTACCAGGCTCTAAAGCAAAACCCAACTTGGAAGTAAATCCTTAATTCAGTGTAGGTGCTAATGGGATTCCAAGTGGGTATGTTGTATACTTGCTGCTGATGGAAAGCATCTGTGTTGCTTTCAGACTTGACTTTGAAAGTCAGTTCTTACACTGTCGTCAGGGATTTAAAGCATCAGAAACCTACAGTATTGAAGAAAATATCTTAGCATTGTTTCTGTGAGGTGCCTCTTCCCCAAAATGCCATGTGTTGACTGCTGGAGGGTTGCATTGCAAGAAAGGACAGCAGAAGGGTGCTCTTGCTGCAAGGTGAGCAAACACGTTCCAGAGGTCATTTCTAAATGTGCTGCTTCCTCTAGTCAGATCATGAACAAGACATTAGTGATTGGGACCCCTGTGCCAATTTTCAGTGGGCTCACACCTTTTCACCAGTGGGGAATCACATGAAAAATCTGGTCCCCTCTGACTTTTATTCCTCAGAAGCTTTGTAGTTTGCTTGACTGAATTCACAAGGTAGTAATGTTTGGGGTTTTTTTTAGTTCCTTTTGAAAAGATTGTAGACAGGGAAACCTTTTTTATTTAAAATGCTTCTGTTTTAAATCTCAAATGGCTGAACCTGAAAGTCCTGTTAAAGATTTGATAGTTCATGTCCAGGCTGGCAGGTTAAAGCTGCAGAGCCACAGGCAAAGTTAATCTTGACTGGAGAGTTTAGTGACTGCAAGTGGAGGCTCCTTTCAAGCATGTCAAACCCAGAGAGACTTCTCAGCTACTGGTATCACTTTAGATGTCATTGATTGTCTCAGGCCAGTGTTCCCACCTCAGGAGCACTGGATTTTTTTTGGCAAGTCACTGCTATTAGCTCTGTTTCGCACAGGCGCTGCTGGAGATCTGCTTTCTGCCTGCAGTTTCTTTTGTAGCCTGTCAGATAGCCTTGGATGCTTCTTATGTGGCAGTGCAAAGATGAAGCATGCTCTTGGAAAGCTGTTACCAGCTGGCAGGACCTTTTAGCTTCTTCTTGGTGTGAGTTTTCTCATCCAGGTATCCACAGGTCCCTTTTCCTGGACCAGATCTTCTGGACTGCAGCTCTAACAGTGCATGGCTGCCTGTTCAGGGGAGGTAGATGCTGTTGCATGAGGGAAGCTAGTCTTGAAAAGCTTATCAGTCTTGTCCCAGTGCTGTAGGCTTAAGGAGACTGTAGCATTTTCCTTTCCTGTTTGCAAAAAAGTCTTTGTAACAGCTGGTTTCTGCTCATTACAGATAGTTGCAAGGTGACGTGTGATGTCATTACTGAACCCACTGATGCACTTTGGGAGGGAGGCTGACGTGTGGCTTGCTTTTTCTTTGCTGGGAAGAAATTGCATTTCTGAGCTTCTTAATTGGGTAGCTCTCCAGAGTATAGCCAAAGCAGCTTACTCGGTATGTTTCTGCAGAGTTGAGAAGCAGGTCATCAGATACCTTTTTATAGCATTCTTATAACTGCAGGGACAGGGTTAGCATATTAATGTGGAGAGTGCCTCTAGAACTGTGACTGGAGAGAAGGCACTGCTTCTAGCCCCTCTTGTAAGAAACTGCTGTTGTATGGCAACAACAATTAGCTACAAAAGCTAAGTAATCTGTTGTTCTAAGGCAAGGCAATTAATCATTAAATCAGAGTTGGAAAAGATCTTAGGTTATGCAGTGTAGTCCCTGCTATGCTTTGTTGTTCTGCTGTGGTTCCTCTTATTGGGAGCATTGTCAAGGCTGATTTTAAATACTCCAAGCACTGGAGCTTCTCTCTTCCTCAGGAGAATTTTCTGCTGCTTAATAATTCTCACTATCAAGTTTTCCCAGACGGTTAGCCTGAATTTCCCTTCTTCTGGCTCATCTCTGTGACTTATATCCAAGCACCAAGGATGGCTACACTGCTGTCCACTCTCCAGCTCTCCCCTCCCAGACTCAGAGGTGTGGTTTTGGCTACTCACCCAGTCTGTTCAGTCACTTTTTGCAGAGGCAAATCACTTAAGTCCACCCACCAGTGTGCTTCTACCCCTCTGGCTGTGGTGCCTCTCGCTCTAACACTAGACACTCCAGCTCGCAGTATGATGCCAGCACTTGAAGCATGTCACAGCTCCCTCTTCTTTTGTCTGCATTGTGCCACCATTTACATGGTTTTAGTGGGCTTTGAACTTATCCTTCTTCAGCTGGTTTGCATTCTGGAATTTCAATAGAAGCTGCTACCTTTAGTGATAGGTGAAAGCAGAAACCCCACATACTGTCATATCCACCTTTCTGCTGTTCTTTGCACTTCTGGGACCTTCCTAATTGCTCAAAGAGTGAGTTTGGAAGCTTGATGGTCTGCCACTTGTCCTCTGGCTTGCATGCATGTCTAATCAGCTGCCTTGTTTGAATTCTCTCATTTATTCCCCTCCCTCTTCTATCTGCAGCTGCTTTTACCAACATTTAGGGCTCTCTTTCTAAACCTGCCACTATGGGAGAATAGATTTTCTCAGCAGGACACTAATATATGTAATTATTAATGTCTGTGGAGTTTGTCTTGGCATACGTTTTTTAGTAGCAAGTTTATTTCTTTGGCTCAGCATTTCGCTTGGTCTGGTTTGTGTTTCAGTGGGGTGATGAATGGGAAAACTTCTCCTGGGATTTTTCAGAGGAAGTGGGAGCTCAAACAGCTCCCAAAATTCCAGACTCCCACATAACCTCATTTCCAGGTTTCTCTTATAGGCTGAGTTTCCTTTGTTGCAAGCAATGGCAGGAGTCGTCTGAACAGTACTCCATGACAGGCTATCGCTGTGTGGGGTGATGTAAGGAGAGTGTGAGTGGCATAGGAATAAAGCCCAGAGCTACTTTCTTCTGTGCTGTATTATGACAGTGCCCTCCAGTTTGCTTCTGCTGTACCATCAACTCTCAGCCTGGGGAAAGCTGAAAGTGAGATTGTGCTCTGTGCTGGCAGAGATTAGTCGGTAATGTTGCAAGCGTATGTGATAAAAGGCAATGCAGAGCATCTCCCTGGCTGGCAGAGTTTAATGACACTGAGAATTAAGTCTTTTGTCAAGTAGTCTTTTTCTTTTTTTTTTTACCTGCCCTGATTGCTTTGCAGCAGGAATCTTCCAGGAATCAGTGCCTGGCACGTGTTCACTGTATAGCTTTCACTGAGGTAAAGGCAGATGCTGCAAGGAAGATGCAGGCCATGCGTCAGGCCTTCTAGGAAGTGTCTGGGCAGAGACAGGAGGTGAAAGGTGGTCAAGGAGGTGAAAAGTGAAGAAATGGGATGGGGGGTTAGAGCTGGGGAATTTTAAGATTGAGATGGCAAAGGAGGGTGATGAATAAGCTTATGTGTAGTATGACAGACATGATAGTAGCTGTGTGCAGCCAAGGGATATGAATGTACCTGGGAGGTGGAAGAAGAGAGGAGAAGCTGAACAAGAGCAGAGCAGAGTGAGGATGCTAACTGGCTCTGCAGCAGCATGGTGAGATGCTCACTGGAGAAGACTGAGCAGCTTTTAGTGAAAATGGAGTGAACTCAGAGGAGTGGGACTGAGTCTAGTCTGAAACTACCTAGAAGCTCAGTAACATCTCTCCAGGTAGTCTCACGAGGCTGTTCAGAGAGCACTCCAGGGTGTGTGGGCAGGTGATGAGGCTGCACATGATTGTGAGATCTCTTTGGACTTCAGCTGGTAGACCCTTAACCTGCCTGTTTCTTCTATAACCCTCCTATTTCTTCTCTAACAGGTGGCTGTGAAAAACAACATCGATGTCTTTTACTTCAGCTGCCTAATTCCTCTCAACGTGCTTTTTGTAGAGGATGGCAAAATGGGTGAGTGCTTTTAGATCTGTATTCAGCCTCTGTCAGCCAGACTGTACTTGCAGTGCTCAGCCAGGTGCCATTGTCCCGTAGCTGAGATTCACATGTGCTTGGCTATGAACTTCATGCCACTGCAGCCTGAACTGATCTAGTTTGATAGCCTGTCCATTGTGTCCTCCAATAGTTGGCAGAACCTAAGTCCTCTGCTGTGGTTCTCTTGGCCAGACAAGGAGTGAATCTCTCTGCTTTGAGGCTGATATTTTGAGTGTTTGTTTTGGGTTTGGTCTCAGGGGGAGGTTTTTTGAGGGTTGGATTCACTCAGGTGGGGGTAAGATTTGTCTCCGACCACTTTCACTGTAATTTGTGTGTTCCTGGTCACCTTCAGTAAATTGTTGCTTGGACTGGCTAGGAAGTTGCTTGAAAAGCAGCTTTCAATGATATAATCCTGAATGTGTGGATCTCCTTCCTTCTTGTCAAATCCTTCCTGGTCTTGGGTTGTAAACAGTTCATACAATAAGGACTGGCTCTGGTTTGGGGCTTCCCATATCCATCAAAGCTCTGCTGCTTTTACAGTGAGACTGAGATTGTCATAGAAGCAAATCCTGGATCTGTCCACCGCAGGGCAAAATGTGACCAAAAGATCATTTGTGTCTACCTCGTAGCATTGTGCTGTGAATGAAATAATGCTGTGGTCCTGGGAGGACCAAGGAGTGCTGATCCTCTCTTGTTTCCAGAGCGCCAGGTCTTCCTTGCGACATGGAAGGATATTCCAAATGAAAACGAGCTTCAGTTCCAGATTAAAGACTGTCACCTGAATGCTGGTGAGTAGCCTAATTCTGCCAGGTTGAGAACGCTTCTGATGTGTGGTCACTGGACATCACCTTATTAATAGCACTGCCTGTGGGTAATGGATGATGGTATTGCACTTCTGAACAGAACAGCCTTGGATCCTAGGCCTCATTTCAGTCAGAAGCTTAGATGGGTCCCCATAAAAGCACTCCTAAAATCCAGGATCTTACATTTTACCTGTTTGTTTCTTTCATTCTGCACCTTGTATTCTTGTTTTCTCTTTTATACTTTGCTTCTCTTCAAAGCTGCTCTTAAGTAAATCTGCATATGGTCTTGGGGCTGTTCAGCAGTCCTGTCCTGCTACTGTGTGTCACAGGCAGGATGTTTCAGCCCTGACTCTAAGTTACTGCATAATCCTGGGCCAGTCACTTCACCTTTCAGCATCTGCTTTCTTCTTTCTGTCATGAAAGAGTAGCCCTACATACAGTGGAAAACGTTTTGACATCTGTGGAGGATATGCCATGTGAGAAGAGTTTTGGTCTGCTCTTAGCTGATGGCTTGATGCACTTTGATCATATTCTGTCCTGTTCAGCTCTGTGTTTAGCTGTCTACTTGCCTCTGTGAGCATCCTACTTGTAGGTATGACCTCACTTCTGCTGAAGGTTGAGGGAGTGCTTAAAAACCCTAAGTGGAATGGGGGCAGTGTAGCAGCTCTGCTCTACTCCTGTTCAGGAGGCTCTGGGCAGGAGCCAAGTGATTCTACTGAAAGCTGCTGTGTTTCACAGAGGAAAAAAGTGTCCCTGTTGATTACAAACACCACGACCTTTTCCGTCACTCCTGCCTGCTGCTACACACTGAACACCCTCTTGCTTCAGTTGCAGACAGAAACCACAGGTCTCTTTGTGCTCATAATTACTACTATTTTGGAATATAAAAGATGGAGCACACAAGAGGGGAAAGAATAGCAGATGCTGGACCTTATGACTTGAATTCATGATGGGGTCTGAAATGAGAACAACCTCTGTGCCTCCCCCAGCCCTCCTGCTGCTCCAGGCTGAGCTTGGCATAGCCCCTCCCCTGCATTGCAGTGCTGCTGCCAGCGATACCTTCTGCCCTGGCCATGCCCTAGCCACACCGTTCAGGGCTCCTAGCAGCTCAAATCAGGAACGCTGGGAGCTTCTCCTGCATGGTGCTGGGTGGTTGTGGTGCCAACTAGCAGAGGATGTGGTTGGGAGGGGGAGAGAGAGAGGGGGGTGTGTGGCTGGGAAGGTGAGCACTGGTGATCCTGCAGCCTGGCCTGTGCCTCCTTTTCCCTTTGGAAGAAAATGTTAGAAAATGTGGAGTGACAGGCTCCCTGTTCAGGGAGGATTTCACAGCTCCAGGGCAGACTGCTTGCCCAGGCCTGCCTGAATTGGTGAGGCTCGGTGGGGAACATGTTACTGTCTTGCAGGGAGAGCAAAGGAACGCTGGGTGGTTTCTCTGCAGTGGTACCCATAGCCATTGCCAGGGCTCAGATGGAAAGAGGCTTCTCTTGGTGCTTTAGTGAGAGCCCTGGAGGCAGTGACTCTCCTGAGTTCAGTCCATGGCTTGGAAAGCTCAGGGGCGTGCGGGATCTGCCAGCCTCTTTGGCTTCTCTACAGGAGAAAGTGGGTCATGTCTCTCAAACAGATTTCAAACACTTCCATCTACTGAAGCTTCTGGTTTTATATTTCTGCTGCTGACACCTCCTCCCTCTTGTGGCTTGCACCAGCCTCTTCCTTCCTGGACCACCTGGGCTTTGGCACTGAGCAAGCCAAGAGCTTGCAGGAGGGAACACTAGGGAAATCTTGTGTTTGTCTTTAGACCATGGTAAGAGCATCAGGCCTTGCCAGTACAAGGATCAGCCAGACCCAGAGGGCTGGGCTTCCAGCATCCTGGGGGATGGAGACATCTTGCAGCACGACAAGTGGCTGGTGGTGCATATTAGGGTAGAGATGAAATAAGCTGGGTGAGTTCTGAGGGCAGGTTTGCTACTGATTTATAGAATCATAGAGTAGTTCAGGGTGGAAGGGACCTTTAAAGGTCATCCATTCCACCCTCCACCACCATCGGGTTGTTCACAGGCTCATCCAACCTGGCCTGGAATGTATCTAGGGATGGGACATCTACCACCTGTCTGGCCAACTTGGGACAGTGTCTCAGCATAAAAAAAGTCTTCCTTCTATCTAGTCTCAATCTTCCTCTTAGTTTCAAACCATCACCCCTTCTCCTGTCACAACAGGCCCTGCTAGAAACTCTGTCCCCATCTTTCTTCAAGAAGGTCTCCCTGGAGCCTTCTTTTCTCCAGGCTGAACAACCCCAACTCTCTCAGCCTGTCCTCACAGCAGAGAGCTTCCAGCCCTCGGATCATTCTGTGGCCTGCTCTGGACCCACTCCAGCAGGTCCCTGTCTCTCCTGTGCTGAGGACTCCAGAGCTGGACCTAGCCCTGCAGCTGAGGTCTCCCCAGAGTGGAGCAGAGGCAGAATCCCCTCGCTGAACTGCTGGCCACTCTGCTGGGGATGGAGCCCACAGCACTGGTGGCTTCTGGGCTGTGAGCACACATTGCCAGCTTTTCACCCACCAGTGCCCCCGAGTCCTTTTCCACAGGGCTACTCTCCATCCCTTCATCTCTAGCCTGGATTGATACTGAAAGTTGCCCTGACCCAGGTGCAGGACCTTGCACTTGGCCTTGTTGAACCTCATGAGGTTCACACAGACCCACTTCTCAAGCCTGTCCAGGTCCCTCTGGATACCAGAGCAAAGGTGTGTGTCTGGCCGTGTGCTGCCGCAGGGTGAGAGTCTTTCGAGATTCATAATCTTGTTCATTTAAATCCAGTGACAATAAACTTTTTTTAAGACACCTCCTTTTGTCCACAAAGAGCAACTCAGGATGTGAAACCTTTAGGAACTTGATCCCTGTGGGGGAAAGAATGGTTCATGTTCAAAAGACTCTCTTGTAGGAGATGCCTAACAAGAATAAAGCTCTCGACTTGGGCTGTCGGCAGTTCTGTTGTTCACCGATGAGATGCTGCCACGTGCAGCTCTTGTCTCACTGCATAGAATAAGGTAGCAGCTGCCATGGCAGAACAAAGGCTGCAGCGTTCAATGGCTCCTAACTGAAGCTTAGGAGGTGCTAGGTTTTTGCAACCCTTCAGCACAGGCAAATGTAAGCAGAGGTGTGCAGCCACCCTGTGAATCATTATCCCTGCTCTCAGTCAGCTCAGCTAAGTCATTCATGCCTAGCACGAGCCCACCCACCTGCTGGTGAGATGCTGTGGAGGCTTGGGGACACACGGCACCATTCATGCTTCGGTCTAACCGATTCCAGTCCAGTGATGCCAACTGAGCTGTGAGCTAAAAATACCTCTGCTCTCAGCCCATATGCCCTGATCACAGCACTGCCAGCCACTCCGAGCCGTGCGGCCAGAGCAAACGTTGGACTGATGGAGCGGAAAGTGCAGGGCTGCTGCTGGCCAGAGGTGTGGTCCCTGCCCCCTTGGTGTCTGGCTCCTCTCCTAGCTGTGAGGAGCCTTCAGTTTCTTGAGCACTCGGCTCTGTGCTGTTTCTGCACCACCTGAGAGGTGAGGTTGCAGTTGTGTGCAGGCACTTAGGAAGTCCTATGGAGCAGTTAAACAGGGGGTGCTGGTCATCTTCAGTGGAGAAACTGGAACTGGAATTTCTTTCTTTTTAAACTAGAGTGAAATGGGCTTGGAACAGGATTTTTAGAGGGCTTGGATTTTATCTGTCAAGAAAGCAGCCTCTGCATTTGTTGTACATCTAGGGCTGCCTGCCTGTCACTGTGCAACAGTCACCTTACAGTGCCTCGTGTGTAAACTGCAGGCTTCTCCCCAGGTTATTTCTTTTGTTCCTTCAAACATAATGTGAGATAAGTGCAGTTCATCCGTGGAAATGCTTCTGTGTGAGTCTCTGCTACCAGGCTTTTGTACGTACAAGATCTTTCTTGTGCCCATGAAGCAAACCAAAGAGGATTGACTCAAGTTTTGATGATTTACAATGAGAATGGCAGAAAAAGCTCCTGTATGTGGCAGCTCACCCCCTAACAGGGCACAGAACTGCCAGAAAGCCTTGGCTGCTGCAGGTAGCTCACAGCACCACAGGTTGAAGCTTAGGGTGAGGTGCCAGGCTGTGGAGTGAGGAGCAGGTACCCTTGAACAGAGTATGCCACTCTGATGCCTGTCTCCAACATCTTTGTTTCAGTCCTGGAACCTTGAAGGTATCTCTGTAGTTCCCATTGAGTCGATGAGAGTTGAGTGCTTAGCTCTGGAAGGAGGGTTTTGGGGCTCAGGTTCCCAGGAGTATGATCTCACCCTGGCCTGAGGCTGCTCTTTAGAGCCGGAGCTGTATGGCTGTGGAGGAGTGAGTCTCTCTGGAGTTTTATTGCAGGGCCAAGGTGTGCTTAGGATGCACTGCACATCTTGAATTCACTGGAGCTGTTTCATGCATCTGCCTCTTAGGAAAAGGTTATAGTAATGCCATGAGAAAACCATTTTCAGAAATACAACTTCTAATGAAAACACAAGGTCGTGGTTATACTCCAGCATTCTCATCTCCTATAAATCCAGTGCTGCATTAATTGATTTTGGTGCTTTTTAATGAAAATATAAGAATCAAGTGCATGAAAATGGATTCCTAGGCTGTTTATAGCTCAAATAACCTGGATGCTGTTGGTGCAGCTCCTCCCACTGAGGTTTCCCTTGCACCTCTCCACGTGCTGAAGCTTCGTTTGTTTTGTTTAGTTTTTCCAAGGTGCTAAGTTTAGTTCAGTTTTAAAGACCATGACATTAAGCTAAGATATGCAAATCAGTTGAGCTGAGTGGTGTTCTTTTTTTAAATTCTGCTTACCCAAACACAGAGTGAAAGAGGACAAGCTGACTTGCACATGGAGATCCAATGCCATTAAACAGGAGGCAATTATTTGCTGCGCTGTTCAGCAGTTCTAGGAGCTTTGGGTTTGCTTGCTTATGACTGACTGGTCCACAGCTGGTGTGAAACAGGAATTCAATGTGGCTTTCTTTATTGGTATGCAGTGGTCACTTTGTTCCTCCTCCCTGAGTAATTTGCTAATGCTAGAACAAAGAGAAAATGGATTTCTTGCTGGAACAACCTGGGAGACAGTCATACCCAAGCTTCCCTGGCATGGTGTTTTTCTGTGTGTGCAAATCTAGTAACCTGCTCTAAACAAATTACAGAACCCATGTGTATTACATGTCTTGGAAATGAGTGTACTGTTGTAGTATTGACCAAATACTATTGATCCCTGCTGGAGCAGAGTCTGCAGATGTGTTTGGTATTTGAATGCAGTCACAGAATCACAGAATCATTAGGGTTGGAAAGGAGCCTCAAGATCATCTAGTCCAACCGATAGCCCTACACTACTCTTAACCCTAAATCATCCCCTGAAGAAACACATCCTTGGCTGAATGCTCACAAGCATTCAGGTGTTGCTAGAAATGGCATGGGGATGTTTTCAGCTACTGCAGCGTGAAATACAGTTGTTAAATTTTACTTCCTGGCAGCCAGTGCTTGTTGCAAAATGCCACCAAGGTCCAAGTTCAAAAAAGGAGTATTGTCAGTGTTGATTCTGGGTTGTCAGTGTCCTGTTGTTGCCAATTGGTCATCTTGGCTGTTTGAGTTCAGAAGTGACATTCTTCAGCTGTATGAGTAGAAGATTTAAGCATGTCCTTTGCTTTATCCGGAAGGAGAGTGCTGTTGAAAAGAGTTGGATATCTTCTCCCTTCAGTGCAAGGGAGGAGACCTTGTCCAGCTGCTCTTCCCTGTGTGCCTACTTCATGTGCTATTTAGCTGATGGTGAGGTAGGGTAGAGAAAAGGAAAACAAACAGATCGACTGATCTCAGGCTTCCCTGGCCTTGGTGGTGAGGAAATCTCTCTGTATCCTTCCATTGTGTGCTTCAAGGGGGTTTTGAGAATAGTTGCTGAGGCAAAAGCAGCAGCCCTGCAGAAAGTCGCTTAGCAAGGTCAGATGCAGACTGTGCTGCCTTGCAGAAGGACTTGTGTGGCTCTCGTCTGCAGTCACCAGACCCATGTGTGCCCAGGCAGCTCCTGCACTAACCAGGGTGTCTGTAGGTGCTCTGCCCTCACTTGGAAATCAGCATCCCTGTACAGAGCTGTGCTCAGCTCTCTGCTCCCAGCAAATATCTGCCTTTTTCATTATTTTTTTCTTTAAAAGGCTGGGCTGTCACATGGCATTAGTGGTCCTGCCTTCAGCCAGGCACAGCCTGGCACTGTTGCTTAGCAACTCTGCCTGATCTCCAAAATCCCAGCACAGGAGGGATGGGAGCTGCTGCCTGAGGGGAGAGAGGGTAGGCTCTCACCAGTGCCCAAATCTGTGCTGAGAGAGGGGGCAGGAGTCAGGCAAACCACCCATAAGCACTCCAGCCTGCTACGATTGTTCTGGGTGTCAGGCTGACACAGGGTTTGTTTTGGGGGGCTTCTTGCAGTCTTCAGAGGGTAACTGGGGTCAGACAGGGAGGTGGAAAGCAGGCTTTCCTAGGAGTTGCCCTACCTCAGTTTCCCTCTCTGTACCCCCCTACAAGCATGTTCCTCCTCAGAAGTCTGCCCTCCAGCAGAGGTAGTGGCTGTTTAAGTTGCAGGAGGTTCCATCACATGCTTGAAGGCTTTGACATAAGAGCAGGTGCTCTGCAGCCCCATCTTGCCTGCTGTGCCCCTAGAGCACAGCTCTCTGGGCAGCAGGCACACTCCCCTCCTCTGCCCTCACCCTGTCTGATGGGGTGGCAGCCCCACAGTTGCTGAAATTAAAGCTCCCTGCTTGTGGCCTTGCTCCTGAACCTGCACCTAGGCTCTCTGGGGAATGCTCTGGCAGCACAGAATCATTTTGGTTGGAAGAGACCTTTAAGATCATCAAGCCCAACCTTTAACGTAGCGCTGCCAGGTCATCACTAGATCATGGCCCTCAGCACCACATCTCCATGGCTTTTCAATTCCTTCAGTGGTGACTCCACCACTGCCCTGGGCAGCCTGGGCCAAGCCTTGACAACCCTTTTGGAAGAAACTTTTCCTAATATCCAACCTAAACCTTCCCTGGCACAATCTTGAGGCTGCTGCTTCTTGTCCTGTCATTTCTTCCCTGGGAGAAAAGACCAACCCCCACCTGGCTCCAGCCTCCTTTCAGGGAGTTGTAAAAAGCAAAAAGGTCTCCCCGAGCCTCCTTTTCTGCAGGCTAACCAACCCCAGTTCCCTCAGCTGCTCCTCACAAGACTTGTGCTCTAGACCCTTCAGCATCTTTATTGCCCTTCCTTGGACACACTGCAGCACCTCAATGTCCTTCCTGGAGTGAGGGCCCCCAGCCAAGGGGTAGGCTACTGCTGTCAGGTATTGCTGGAGAAAGTCTCAAACCATTGTCAGCAGTTCCAGGCTACGTGCCCAGAGCAGCTTCAGACCAGTGAGGTTTAACTACAGCCTGTTAAAGGTGGGCACACAAACTCACACTTAACACTGAGGTCTCTCCCAGACACACTGCCTGCGAGCAGGGCACTGCTCTGCACTGCCCATGTCCCTAATCTGGGTGAGTTTGTTGTATAGAGGTGGGAGGAGGAGACGGGGAATGAGGGGTCTTAAGCAAAGGATCTCATTAGTTACTTCTATCTGCCAGTTTCCATAGTAACTGGGGAAGAGAGAAAACCTAAATCTGAGTGTGTCTGGGTAGCTGGATGCCTGAACCCTCTTCAACCTGCATGCAGCTGCTCTGAAGCCTGGGGAGCAAAGGGGTTCAGCCCAGCTGCAGATGAAGGGTCCAGGCTGCCTGTGGAGATGCTCTGCAGCTCTGGTTATCAGTACTGCAGTGGGCCCAAGTCTCTGCCTCGGGATATGGATTTGTGTCCCCTTTATTTTCTGCCTCTACCATTCCATGGTGCATGAACAAACTCTGCTGTCCCCTCTCTAATCCCTCTGTTCACTGGCACAGACTTGCTTCTGTTCTCAAATCCAACACTGATGCTGGCAGATCTCGGTGTTTGTAGGTGCAGGGATGGATTAGAGCTGCACAGGCCCTTTGTGCTGCTTCTCTGCTGATGTCCTGCTCCTTGAAATGGATCCCACGTTGCCAGTCTCTTGCCTTTCAGTGCAAATTGGTTTAAGGCCACTTCTCTCCCTTGCTTTCTATCCAAAGTGCCCAACCTGCTGATAATGGCCCAGCACAGACAGGGTGTTCCACCCTGCCCCAGCAGGGAGCTTGGACGAGTTTGTCCTTTTAGGCAACAGGAATGGGAGTTTGCCAGTGTTGCTTCTTGGGTGTGGAGTCCTCCCTGAGCCTTCCACCCACAGTGTGGAAGTGCCACTTCTACTGGCACCCAGAGACAGAAACATGCTCTGCTGGGAAACCTCTTAGCATATAGAGGCTGCTGTTTTGGGTCTTTGTGTTCTGCACAGTTGCCTCTGTGCTTGTTTCTTTGGTAGCTTCTGTAGAGGTAGCGTGTCACGGTTACGTCCATAGAGGTCTCCAGGTGAAATCAGGTGTCTTCTGTGAGTGCCGAGGTCATAGAGTGTGCTAACACTATCACAGCCCTGTGATGTCTAGAGACAGATGTCTAAGGGTTTGTACCCTTTCAAGTGGTGGCTTTAAAAAAGAAGGAAAGGATTTTTACTACCTTGTAGGACATTGTCTTGGCCAGAAATGTCTGTGTGTGGGTGAGGGGGAAGCAGGAGGGAGCTGTTGTGGTTGAGATGGGACCTGAAAACCAGGCACCTGAGTGAGCCTCAGGCAGGGATCTTTGTTCTTCTCTACCTTCATCTTCTGACTTTTGGCTGCCTTCAGGTTAGCCTGCCTGGAGCTTGTTGGGGGGTAGTGATAGAGCAGAGTCCTCTTCACCTCTGAGCTGGAGGCTCTTGCCTTGATAAAGGCAGTAAGTCCCAAGTGACACAGAGCAGTGAGCAGTAAGTGAAAGCCCTGTGAGATGGGCAAGCACTTCATGAGGGATCATGGCCTGAAAGGAATGACATGAGTCCATGAAGCAAATAGGAGGTTTTTTTCTGCTTGTGTGATGTCTACTCCTATCCCCAGGGGCAGAAGTCAGCATTTCCTTGTGAGCTTGCATCCTGGGAGTGCTCCTGTGGGCTCTTCTGTCTCTGCAGATGGTGATTCTCAATTAACAGATGTGGTTTTCTTCCTTCTCTCTGAAGACACTGTTTCCAGCAAACTGCAGAACAACAACGTCTACACAATTGCTAAGAGGAATGTGGAGGGCCAGGACATGCTCTACCAGTCTCTGAAACTCACCAATGGCATCTGGATCTTGGCTGAGCTTCGCATTCAGCCAGGGAACCCAAACTACACGGTGAGATGGCATGGTGTGCAGGCTGGCATCCTTCTGACTTGCCTTGCGCACAGAGCGAGTGCTCCCTGCTCTGCCTAATGGGCTTGTTTGGGGGAGTTCTTGTTATTTGACTGGGGGGGTTAGGAATGCCCATGAGCTGGAAAGAAGTGAGAAACAACTGAATTATGCTGCTGTTACCAGTGAGTTGGGATAGTGCCCACTCAGCAATGATTAGTTACTTGCCAAGGTTACCCAGAGATAAAGCCAAGAGACATTAGCAAGAAAGCATTGCCAGGACACCCTTCCCCCTCTTAAGGAGAAATTTATGCCCTGCCATGTTCCTGCAGCAGAGACCGGCTGTCTGGATGTCAGAGGCTCTTTGGCCTTCTGCTGGCATCAGCTTGTGGCTGATGGGAAGGTGCATCCTGTTCTGCATCACACTCCTCTGGAGCTATTGGCTTTGACCTTGCTCCCCTTCTGAGGACCTGTGTCTGAGCATGCTGGCAGTAGCGTTATCTGCTGTTGGAGGCTGTTCCAGCAGTTTCAAGAACCCACAGGGTGAGGGTGAAAGTGAGTGTTGGGAAGGTGATTTGAAGTGTTTGTACAAGGATCGATGCCATAAGCTTGGTCTCAGCCTGATCCTTGCTTTAAGAGGGGAGACAGCCAAGTTTGTGTTCATCAGGGCTGAGCAGCAAATCATTAGCAGCCCCCAGGGTTTAGTGCTGGCGTTTACAACATGAGTGCAAGCAAGTCTCGGAGTATGGGGCAATGTCCCCTTCCTTCATGCCTGCAGAGGCACCTGCATTTCTTAAGGAATCTGGGAACAGTGGGAGTTTGCTTTCCTGTGCCGCCTCCTACTTGTAGCAAGCTCTGGAATGGCAGTTTAGTGTCTGTGACGAAGCAGTACCTAGGAGAAGTATTGTGGGTGACTGTCCTCAGCCACATCCATCATCTGTCCAAGCCCTTCTGCAGGTCAGACATTTCTGGCTGACTTTGTGGGGATGGTAGGGAGCTCCTGCCTTCCTTTGCACCCCTGCTAACCTCTCCTCTCCTCTCCACAGCTCTCCCTGAAATGCCGAGCTCCTGAAGTGTCCCAGTACATCTACCAGGCCTACGATGCCATCTTGAAAAACTAACAGAGCAGCCTGTGCCTCACCCTGCAGAAGGAGCGGGGAGAAAGGGGTCCCCAGGCCCTCCTCCACCACTGGTGCAGGGAAAAGCACTTAACTGGAAGCAGCTGTATTCATGTGTAGGATTTCAGTCAAAGGCACTGATTAAACAAGGTAGCAATTAGTATCCACATGCTAATGATGATAGGGAACAAACCCCTTTGATATTTTTAGCGTCCATGGAGTTTGTAACCACTGCTTCAACTACTCCCTTGTCCCCCTCGCCCCTCACTCATCCTCTGTTCTCGTGGGCTTCTCCATTTTGTGCCAATGTTCAGTGTTTTCTAAATGGCTTTAGGTGTAGTTAGAATTTTGTAAAATAACTGCTGGTTGGAAGAACCCAAGTGAAGCAACCCCAGATGTCAGCTCATTAAAACAAGGCAAAAGTGTCAAACCTAACACTGCACTTTATTTTATATTTTTATACTTCCTTTTTTTTTTTAGTTTTTCTATTGTAATTGGCTTAAAGGGAAGAAGGTGATTCCAAGGAAGTATTGGGAGCCCTGCAGGGCTGTTGGGCTCCAGCAAGGTGTGCACAGCCTTGGGGAACTAGGAACAGAGCCATCAGTTCGGTCCGTGGAAGCAGATGGAGCCCTGAGGAGAGGGGGGTCTTTTACACTTGTACTGGGAGACTCAGCTCTGCTCTTGATGGTGTTTTCACTCCAACTGTCTCCCTGGCTCATTAGCTGCTGATTTGAGAAGTGAGGCTGCTGTTGCATGGCGGGGAGCTGCAAGCCTAGGTTGGTAGTGGGACATCAGTGGAGGAAATGAAGAAAACGAGACAGCTCTGAGAGCACAAGGCTCCAGGTCTGGTCTCTGCATCCTCATCCATTCAGAGCCCCTTTTCTTCTTGTTCTTTCTGTGCCTGCTCTGGCCAGACTGCCTTCTCTGCCATGCTCTGAGCTGTGCCACCTTCACCCAGCACTGTGCTGAGCCCTAGCAATCCCTGAGGCTCTGAGCAGAGCAGTGCTGCTTCCCCACCAGGGCCAAAGGCATCAGCCATGCCCCTATGGTGAGAGGCCGCTGCTGGCAGCGTCCTGGGGTGCTGTGGGGAGTGGAGCAGCTCTCCCTGTTCCCATGCTGTCCCCCAAACCCCAGACTGTGGGGTGATGGGAAGTGGCTTGGGCTTGGTGGTGTCTGCATCATGCCTGCCCTGGGGGTTCAGGTCCTGGCTGGGCCAACAGTCAAGCAGGTTCTGGAATCATTCTTCCATTTAGCAGCTTGGCTCTTTGTGCCCAGAGAAACAGGGTAACAAGGGCCAGGCAGGTTCCTGCTCTCGCCCCATGTCCCGAGCATCCCCATGCCCTGGCCCCTCTTTTCTGACCTGTCCCTAAGGCCAGGACTGCTTCCCTTTCCAGTCTGGACTCACCACATTGCAACGACTTAAGTGAAAGCGAAGCTTCTTGCATGTCCTTGCTCTATCCATAGCTTGTCCTGCTTAAACTAAGCCACTAATCAGAACAGCTCTGCCCTCCCCAGCATGCTTTGGCACCATCTCCCCAGCAAGCAAAGCTCTTGTGCACAGCAGCCCCATGTTGTCTTTTTAGATGCCACGCTCAAAGTCACTAAATGTTTTATGGTGGGAAATGGTTCATCAAGGCTTTGGCACTGTCTGCAAACGAGAAGCCAGTGCTGGGAAAAGGTCACAGCGCCCTGGGAGAGACTCCAGCAGGGAACAGGAGCTGCAGGACCCCAAGAAAGGTGATGTCCCTGTGTGGGAACCCCTGTGCTCTGGCTGGGGAAAAAGTGAAGCAGAGCTGGAGCAGTCCAGCCCTTGAGCCCTGCCCATGTGTGCTGGGAGGTGATTTGATCCAAGCCCCATGAGTGCAGTGCAAAAATCATTACTACAAGAATTAAGGAAGCACCAGTGGCACCAAGTGCGATGCTGTGTCATGGGCAGGGAGGAGATGTTGCAGGTCAGAAACAAACACTTATGCCTCCTCCACTGAACAGCTAGTCTGGCTTTGATGCAGGGAGGGGTTGATGAGCCACCCCCCTTCTCTTGCCAAATTTCTTTCCAGTGTTTTGGCACGTGGGTGTCCCTGTGCTGCAGAGCAGCTGCAGAACCTAGGCTCTGTTGGTGGCCTCTCGCCCTCCTTTCCTGCCACACTGCTTGTTCGAGTGTTCACCACCTAGTTGTGTTGCTCTTCAGGCTTTACCTGCCATCTGTGTCAATAAAGTCATTTCCAGGATGCTGTGGCTGTGTGTGGCTCTGTGGGGCTGGAGAGAGGATTAGGTTCCCCTCCTCTTGGCCCTGCCCAGGAGGGCAGGCAGGGCTCTAGTCTAGGTTTGGTGGGAAGGAGACTGACTTCTCACTGTGAGTCATTTTGTCCTCTTCGCCAGAGATTTCCCCAAAACAGGGGCTTACAGGGTGAGGAGGTAGCAAGTGTCCTTGGTCTTCCTTCTCCAGCTGCTGCTCTCTCTGCTCATCTTGAAGGGCAGCAAGAAAAGGTCCTGGCTTGCAGGGGGCACTGACACCTCAGCACTGACAGCCTCTGATGAGGAGAAGAGGAATGGAGCCATTTAGCCCTTTCTGGGCACCAGGTGGGCTGTGTGTACCATGAGCTGCTTTCCCCGGGGTGAAATGATAAAGTTGGTGATGCATTTGGATTGCTCTGGACTGGTGTTGGCATTTTCCAGAGGTCTCTGCCATCACTGGTCCTGTTGGTGAGTTGGGCTGCAAAACCTCCGTACCAGGACAGAGCCAAGCTGAGGCAGCCCCAAACTCAGCTCTCAAAGTGGCCAAAAATGGAACAACACAAGAAGCAGGGTGGGGAGGTGCTGGTTCTGAGCAGAGCAACTCTCCCTTGCCCCTGCCCAGCCTTATCCTCCAAGGAGCTGTGTGGCAGGGACCATGTCAGCATGTGATGCTCTGCACTGAGATGTTTCTGTGTTAGAAGCGAGTGTATGCATCCAGTAGCAGTAGTGACAGGCTGGTTTGGAGGCAATGGTATTGCTCTAATGTCCATGCTCCCTGGTGGGCCTGGGATGGGATCATTGTTCCTCACTGTGGGTCTGCTCCTGCTGTGGTGCTGGGGTTGAGCCTCGGGCAGCATTTGGCACAACAGGAACCCAGGATGCTCAGAGTTCCGCTGCATGCCTGTGCCTTCGTGGCCTGTGGCAAAGAGAAGGGTTTCTCCCTCCCTTCCTGGTCTGCCAGGGGCTTCTAAGGGAGGAGTAGGTCCTTCATGCTGCTCTAGATTTGCAGCCAAACTCATACCCCTTCAACGGGGACACTCCAACCCTGGGCTGTGCTGTACCTTGCAAACTGGGCTTGCTTCATTAGTATTGTTAGCCTGTGGTGCTGGGAGCTCAGAGGACACAGGTGATGCTTCCTGGGCTGGCAGCTGCCCCTGGGTGGAAGGTCCCCACAGCCTTCCCTGCTTCTGAGGCCCATTCCCTGGGGCAGGGACCTCCTGCGTTGCTCCTTGCTGCTCTGGCCAGAGCTGGAGCCAGAGTCAGCCCTGCTGTACTGGGTGGGCTCCCCAAAATCCCTGCTGCTCCTGCAACCCCGCAGGCATCCTGCTCCATGCCAGCGCCTGTGACAGCAGGTCTGTGAGCCCACAGTGAAGAACAGGGAGAGGTAAGGACTCGTCCAAGGATTTGGAGGCTGTGGCAGGTGGGGGCTGACGGTAGCCCCCTGAACCATCAGCTCTGCCTGTCCACTGCATGCCAGAGACACAGGAGCTCTTTGACAAATGATTTTTGGTCAGTGTCGATTGCCTGTCACTGAGGCTGGGATAAGCCTCCCAGGCAACGAGGACGTGCCAGCATCCAGCCCCTCTCCCCTCCTCCCTTCCCTCCTATATTAAATTTCACAAATAAAGCTGCAAGTGAAGAGCATCTCGGAGGGAACTGCTAAAAATAGCCCCGAGGCTGGAGCTTGGATTGTGCAGGAGAGTTCATATGCAGCCTCGATCCCTGCCCTCCCCTAAAAATATTCCAGGGCTCAGGGGCTGCTTTATGCAGATGAGAGACAGGGAGCTGGGGGGATTATGGAAGCAGAGCAGCATCTAGGGTTGGTAATAACACTCAGGGACACGTAAATATTTCCCTAGCTGAGAGCATCAGGCAGCTCTGCAGGGAAATCAGCCCCAAATGTCTGAAAGCCTAGGTGAACCGTGAGACATGGAATAGTGGCTCTGCACTCCTTTACCTGGCACTGGTCTCAGCCTTAGTGCAGTGGAATGAAAGGCTGTCCCACATTTTGTCCCCCAAGCCATGGGGCTGTGTCTGCCATCCTCTTTTCCCCCAGGAAGGAGATGGCAATGTGTTTCCACTTGTACTCCCCCTTCACCCTGGAGAGAAGCCCCTAGAGATGATGCTTTTCCCAGCCAAAGATGCTGATGAGGGTGGGGGGAGCCCAACCATGCTGTGGCTTGTGTTTGGGCTCAGCCAAGCCTATGTGATGGCAGCTAGACCCACGGAGACGCTCCAGTGTGAGGAGCTAGAGTGGGGTTCAGGGTCTGCTTTGAGGAGCAGAGAGGTGCAGGGAATCCAGCAGTAGGGAGTCTCAGGGGCCCGGACCATGCTCCCCAAAGGTGCAACCAGCATCTTCCTCGCTATCTAGTCATGTAGGTAAATGCTCAGTGCAGGGTGTCCCAAAAATACGATGCTGCAAAAGAAATGTCCCATCTTTGGAGGGCCCTGGCCCTACCCTGGACTGAGAGCAGCCCCCAGTGACAGCAGGCAGAGAAACCCCCTGCCCTGCCAGCTGGTCCAGGAGCAGGCACAGCAAGGGGGTGAAGTGATGTGCCCAAGAGCACACCAAGCAGCAGGGTCGGACTAGGGAAAGACTCCGCGAGAGAGGTCCTACCGTCCTTCTCCAGCGGAGTCTGGCCTCAGGGGGCTGCCATGGGGTGGGCATGAGGGCACAGATGCTTCTGGGCGCCAGGGAGGGAAGGGGTGACGGTGTTGCACCCAGCACACTGCAGGGGAGACATGGGAGGGTCTTTTCCCATCGGCACCTCCCCAGAGCCCCGGGAGAAGCCGGTGTCCCTGCTGGCTTCCTGCAGGCTTGCTCTGGGCATTCCCTGCCTCTTTTCCCGGGCACTGCCTTTTTCCCTCTTCGGGCATCCCCAGCACTCCTGCCTGGACAGAGCTTCCTCCCCTCCTCGGGCACTGCCTGCATCCCTCTCAGGCACCCCTGCCTGCATCGCTGCCTGAGCAGAGCTTCCTCCCCAACACAGGCACTGTCTTCACCCCTTCCCGAGCATTCCTTGCATCCCTGCCTTGGCAGAGCTTCCTTCCGTGCCTGGGCACTGCCTTGACCCCTCCCCGGGCATCCCTGCCTGCCTCCCTGCCTCCCCGCCTAGGCATTCCCTGCACTCCTCCCCGGGCGCTGCCTCCATCCATCTCCGGCCACCGCCTGCCTCCATCCGTCCCCGGCCACCGTCTGTCCCCTTCCCTGACCTTCCTAGCTGGGCTTTGCGACCCGGCGGCGGCCGCTCCTCTCCCGGTGCCCCCCGCCCTGCCCCTCGGTACCGCCGCGCCGGGGGGGGCGCCGGGCCGGGGCTCTGCAGCGGGGCCCTTCGCCCCGCACCGGGCTCGCCGTATGGCTCCGCCGCCCGCCGGGACCCCAGCGGCCCGGACTGCTGCTGCAAGGTACGGGGTCGGGGGGGAAAAAGGGAGACGGGGGTGGGACGGGGAGGGACGGGGGCAAAGTTGCCGCTGGGCAGGGCCGGGGGAGAAATCGGGGCAGCGGAGCCGGAAGGGGGGGCTACAGTGAAAGTTGAGTGCCGGTGCTTCCCCCTCTTGCCCCCCATGTTCTCCTCCGTGCCTTGTCACCCCCTGGCATGCCCGACCTCCTCCAGCCCCATACTCCACCCCCCGCGGGCCGGGGCAGGAGATGCTGAGCTGCGAGCGCGGTGAGAGCATTCCCCGGCAGGGTCGGGGCGGCTGCAGGGGGCGGGATGTGGGGGGCAGGGGGNCCGCTTCCCCTAGCCCCTTGGGAAGATGTCGGGGGTGCAGTCTGACTCCTCTGGCTGCCCCCGGCTTGGTGGGGTGGGGTGGCCGGGGGGTGAAGGAGTACCCAAGGTGGCTGTGAGGGCCAGGGGCTGGGGATTGGGGGCAGGACATCCTTCCCGAGAGCACCCTGCGAACCACCTCCCGACCCTGCAACCCGCTGAGCTCGGCCTTGCGTTCAGCGTCTGCGGCCACCTCGGTTGCTCCCCACTTGCCACCCACCGTGGGGGCCACCCTGGCTGTGTCGTCCCCCACCCCATTCTCCGAGCTTCAGTTTCCCACAGTGGCAAGAGATGCTCATGGAGCAGGAGCCATCAGGCAGCCTGTGATGCTTTGGGATGCAAACCTTCTTTCAGGGGCTCGTGTGCTGCCTGTTCCCTCACAAGGACCCCCCTCCGTGCCAGGCAGGAGGGGATGGGGGGTTTTGAGATGTCAGGGCAAGGCTCAGCCTGCTCACCAGTTCAGGGCAGCCCCATGGGTGCTGAATCCCCAGCCACATCCCTCCATCACCCTCCAGCCCTGCAGAAGAGCTGGGATTGCTTCTGAGAGGAGGAAGGGTTTGTGGGGACAGGGCTGTCCCTTTAGCAGGGTGGACCCCCAGGACTTGCAATGACAGTTCTTTCTGCTGGTCAAGAAGGGCTCTGGCAGAGCCAGGTGTGGGGGAGTCCTGCACCCCCTATTTGCCAGGGCTGGGGCGAGCACATCCCCAAGGGCAGCCAGCACCCCAGGGGATGGTCCCAGCAGCACATGTCATAGCCCCCAGCCCCAGACACGAACCCTCTCTACTTTTCTGAGGATGAATCAGGCCCAGCCAGCTTTCAGCCCTGCTCTGAGGAGGGTGAGGATGGTGTGAGGCATGGCCCAGGTCAGCCTCCCTGGCACCCAACAGCAGGAGCCTCCACAGCTGGGCTCTCCCTGGGACAAATAACCTCCATCGAAGAGGCAGGACAGATTGATTTGAACCTGCTGTGTTCTGCCAGCTTAGGGACCACAGCCCTGTACTTTGGGGGTGGTTTTCAGGAAAACAGGCCAGAGCATCACCAGCTGGTAAAGTCATCCACACTATGGGATAAAGCAGAAGCTGCTTCCTAGTGATGAGAATGAGCAACAGTGAACCACAGCCCCTCACTTTTGCTCATCACAGCTCCTGGAACCTGGTGCCAGTGGGTTTGCTTCCTTGGACTAAGGACTCGGCTCCCAGATCCTCCTGTGTGGGTTATCACCCCTTGCCCACCTGCACACTAGCCCCGCTCCAGGGCCCCTCCAGCCTCAGCACGCGTGCCAGCAGCTTGTGGGCTCACCCCTTCAGCTGGCTCGGAAATTAGCCTCATCAAGTTAATTGCCAAACCGCTTAAAGCCTGAAATTAACCATTAAAGCTGTCACAGAACAATCTCCCCCTTGTCCCAGCAAAAGCCAATTCTGCCTGTCCAAGCATAGGGAAGATGCATTCCTTGACTTGGGCCAGCACCAGGATGGAGCAGCCACTGACAGTCCCTGCGTGCCATTGGACATGTCCCCAGCACAGCCCAGGACCCCACTGCTGCCAAGGCTGGGCAAACCCTGAGCTGCAGACAGAAACCTCGTGGAGATTTCCTTCCTCTGGTACTGAAAAGTGCCTGTGGGAACCTTCTTGGGATAAAGTTCACTCAAATCCTGGCTTTCCTTTGCTCTGCAGGGTGGGGCCCCTCAGGGGGACCCTGAGGTCTTGCAATGCTGAGGTCCCCACTGGAGATGTTGCCCAGCCCTGGGGGTGCTCTGGCTTCTGAAGGACAGATGTAACCCTCTTCCATGGGCTCCTGCTTGGAGAAATTCCCTGAAGCGAGAGTGGGGTCTGGCAAGGTGTCTCTAGGATATAACAGGCTTCTCCTTGGCCTTGCAGTGACCGGCTGTCCCAGAGGGGAAATGCATCCTGAATGGGGCTGAGGCCCCCTGCACGGGAATATGCAGCCTCGGCACCACAGGGGCAGCACCAGGGCAGCGGCCGGCACGTGGCGGTATGGTGGCAACGGTCAAGATCGCCGTGCTGGGAGCCCAGGGCGTGGGCAAGAGCGCCATAGTCAGGCAGTTCCTCTACAACGAGTTCAGCGAGGTCTGCGTGCCCACCACGGCCCGCCGCGTCTACCTGCCCGCTGTCGTCATGAACGGCCACGTCCACGACCTGCAGATCATGGACTTTCCCCCCATCAACGCCTTCCCCGTCAACACCCTGCAGGTGGGGATGCACCCGGCTCGGGGTGATGGGATTTCTATTTTAGGGTCTCTGGTGATCTCAGTGGGGTTTTACTGTATGAACCCATGCGGTCCCAGCTCCTCCTCTTCAAGGGATGCGTCTCCCTCCATGTTGCAGTTTGCTCGCCGAAAGCTGGTGTGAGGGATCACGTTCTCCTGGCTACTAGCTGAGCAGGCCCAGGATAGTGTCTTTTAAAGATTTTTTTTTTACCTAAATCATGAGAAACATGGGAGGGATGCTGTCTCACTCCAAGGACCATCCATCTGGGCAGTTGATCCCAGAGCACTGGGATACAGTTCTATGGCTGTCAGAGCCAGAGCCAGCAAAGGGCTGGGGGATGCACGGCCAGAATATTTGGGTGGAAACCAAGAGCTCCTGAAGAGCCAGACCCCAATATATCTACTGCCTGAGCCAGGTGGAGCAGGGTTGTTTGTCCCCTCCCAGGATGGCTGTCCACCCCTCTCCCCCAGCACTGCCTGGGATTGTCCCTGAAGCTCTGAGCCCACCAGCTCCTCCTCAAACCCACAGTGCTCTCCGCTGCTTCCAGAAGAGTCTTAAAAGGCAGGTTGGGGTTGAAAAGCATTGCCACCAGTGCTGACTGCTTCGGGGGGCTTGGGTGGTTAATGGAGAAAAAGGAGATTTTAAGCTCATGCCATAGCCCCATCCAAATGGCACAAGTGCAACCACTGCAGAGAAAGGTGCTGGAGGTGCCCAGCTGTGGCAACCACACCAGAGAGCAATGCCACAAACTGGGACACCTCTGTGGGAGCTGAGCCCTCAGGGACTTTTAATCAATATAATTATATTGCTCCTGTGCCCTGTGGGGGTGAGGTCCTAGGGGCCTTGTAGTGCTCCAAGTTTCCCCTGTGCTGGGCAGGAGCAAAGTGAGCACTCCAGAGGTGAGGAGGAAGTTTAAAAATTAATCGACATGTGCAGGGAACAAAAGGTCAGAGGCAGAGACTGCCTGGAATAGTGGAAGGTAATTTATTGACACACAGCTGATGCTAACAGACTTGATTAACTCCCTGCCTGGCTGCACTCGAGAGGAGGTGACTGGTGGGAACAGATGGAGGTTTCCAAGGAAGAGAGGGTGGTCAGACGGATGGCTCTGAGGGGAAAGGAGAGGAACATGCTGGGGGACTGGCTCTGTCTGCTTGGAAGCATTGCTAGGCTCTGCTGTGTGCCTAGGAGCAGCATCCCTGCAGGGAGGTCCTGGAAGGAGTGGGGGGCAGTGGCTCCCTAACATCCCACACGGGGCCAGGTGAGATGCTCAGCATGACCCTTCTCCAGACCTGAGCATCCTGAGAAACCTGCTCTGCATGGGGAAAACCATCCTGACATCATGGCACTGGAGCAAGCTGCACCCCAGCATGCTGAAATAACTGTGATTTATCCAGGACAGAGTAACCTCGGAGTAACGCAGCTGCTTCATCCGCTCTGACACCAAGCAGCTACATGCCATCTCCTTCCAAGTGGGTGGGAGAGTGGCTGTGTCCTGCTGCTCATTCCCATCTCCTTCCTGTGCTGCAATGGAGACAAACATGCACCGCAAAACCTTCCTTTTCCCAGTTCCCTTCAGTCCTGGGTCTTCTCATTCTAACTCACTCAATGATGAACTTGGAAGGGGATGAATCATGGCATTGAAGAGGTTTGCTCAGGGAGCAGCAATGCCTTTTCTCCTTGGTTTCTCTGCCTCCTCTCTGGTGGTGCTCAGGAGGGTTTGTGGTAGTGCCTGCCCAGGCTGCCATTCCCAGTGCCACTGCTGGGCTGGGGAAGTGTCTGGAAGTGGAGCAGATTTTCACTCCTATAGCATGGGGGGAAAAAAATCCTGTTATTCGTGGAAACTCAAAGCTTTCCTAACCACATGTGTTTCTTGCAGCTTTGAATTTTGGCTGTGAAGAGGCCATCCCTGACTGGCTCTGCCTCTGCCCCAGCTCCCCATGTCACAGACCGCACTCCCAAGCAGTCACTGCTCCTCTCCTGAACCCATATCCCCTCCAAACAGCCTTGCTATAATCTTCCCTCTCTGACCCATGGAGCTGCTGGTCCATCACCTGCAACCCTATGGGGATATGTCCCACTCGGCCGTCATCATCCTCCTCACCTGCCCTGCCCAAAAACCAGGTTGTCTCACTAATTAGCACACCTCATTAGCAGCTCTGGAGGGTGAAGCTTATTCAGCCCTGTTCCCAGCTCACTTCTGATCTGCTGTGCATCAGCCAGGCTGTAATCCTCACTCAGAGGAGGAACTGGGGCTTAAAAATCCTGTTATCTCTCCTCTGGATTAACAAGAGAATAAGGGATCTCTAGAGATAGGGGGGAAATGGATGAAGGGCTGTGAGGGGCAGGTGGAGCCACAGTAGGGATGGGTCCAGAGCACAGCAAAAGTGAGACGGGTACTGGGTGTCAGGGCCAGAGTGCATGCAGCCCCCTTGCTACCAGCCAGTGTAGCAACATCCTCAACAGGCCCAGCCCTGGGCACCCTCTGGGCATGGCAGCAGGGCTGAGCCAGGATTGATCCCTCTCTGCACCTTGCAGGAGTGGGCGGACGTGTGTTGCAGGGGGCTCCGGAGCGTCCATGCCTACATCCTGGTCTATGACATCTGTTGCTTTGACAGCTTCGAGTACATCAAAACCATCCGCCAGCAGATCCTGGAAACCAGGTAGGAACCAGTTTGCTGGAGGGTGCATCCCCCTGTGGCTTCTGGCAGGGTGGTACAGAATCACAGACTCACAGAATCCCAGCATGGCAGAGGTTGGAAGGAACCTCTGGAATCATCTAGCACAACCCCCCTACTAAAGTAGGCTCACCCACAGCAACTTGCCCAGGATCACCTCCAGCTGCCTTGGGAATCTCTCCCCACAAGGAGACTCCACAACCTCTCTGGGCAGCCTGGGCCAGGGCTCCAACAGCCTCACACCAAACAACTTTCTCCTCCTGTTCAGCTGGAACCTCCTCGGTTCCAGTTGGTGCCCACTGCCCCTTGGCCTGTTCCTGGGCACCCTTGAGCAGAGTCTGGCCCCAGCCTCTTGCCCCCAGCCTTTAGTTCTTGCTCAGCATTGAGCAGATCCCCTGGTCCAGGCTAAGCAGCCCCAGGGCTCTCGGCCTCCTGCCAGAGATGCTCCAGTGCCCTCAGCTTCTTGGTGTCCTCTGTTGGACTCTCTCCAATAGTTCCTTGTCTCTCTTGAACTGGGGAGCCCAGAACTAAATACAGCATGGCTCACCCCAGTACTCCCTTGCTCTGCCAATGGAGATGAGATATTACAGTCTGAGATAAAGCCCCTTTGCAAAGCTGGAAGTACAAAAACCAAAAGCAAACCTGGACCTGAGGGCAGGAAAAGGAGCAGGACCTCAGATAGGTATCTCCTGTGGGCAAGGGCAGCTACCCCTGGGAAAGCAACTGGAGCTGCACAGTAGGTGGCTGGCCATGAAGAGGGACAAGGTGACAGGCCAAGAGGAGGCATGTGACTCCTGGCAAGTCTAAGCCAAGAGCCAGTTTAGGATGGGTTAGGGTCTGCAGGCCGGTTGGTCGTTGTGCTGTACCCTGTCTCCTTCTCTCCTCCCTCACCACCTGCCCTCCTCAGGGTCATCGGCACTTCGGAGACACCCATCATCATCGTGGGCAACAAGCGGGACCTGCAGCGGGGCCGGGTGATCCCACGCTGGAACGTCTCCAACCTGGTGAAGAAGACATGGAAGTGTGGCTACATTGAGTGCTCGGCCAAGTACAACTGGCACATCCTGCTGCTCTTCAGCGAGCTCCTGAAGAGCGTGGGCTGTGCCCGCTGCAAGCATGTCCACACCACCATCCGCTTCCAGGGTGCCCTGCGCAGGAACCGCTGCACCATCATGTGAGCCCCCCTGCCCTGGTGGATCCCCCCCCAAGCCGTGCCCTCACGGCCACCCATCCTTGGAAACCACAGCTCCCCAGGTCATTGCTCTCTGAGGAGGTGATGCCATGGTGGGAGCTGTGCTGGAGGCACCTGAGGGTTTGTTCCTCCACCAGCACTGGCACCCTGAGGTGACATTTGGGAACAGTGCACTTTGGGCACTGCTGGACAGGGAGATGCAGTGGCCACCAGCCAGGGGGTTTGTGTCTTTGCCATGCCTGAAGTGCTGTGTGGCACTGGGGAAGGGTGGAGGGGGTGGGGAAGATGCCTCAGATGGTGCCCAGAGGTTGGCTGTTGGCTTTGTCCTCGTGGGCTCCTGCCCTGGTATAGCAGGGGCAAAGCTTGCTGCAGTCTGCTGTCACCTGCCCCCTGGAAGGTACTTGCCCAGTGCCTGAGTCCCAATGTGCTGGAGTGGCTTGGTCCCTGGGCAGGGTGGAAATGGAAATCTTGTTTTCCTCTCTGCCAAGCCAGGGTTTCTCCCCTCAGAGGGCAGAGCAGCCTCCAGCAAGAGGCCAGGTTACATAGGCTCTCTTTTGGCTTGGCTGGGTCAGATTTCCAGGCAGAATTCCTGGATGAAAGCAAGAAAAGGGAAAAAAAGATAATAATAAAGCCCCAATCCTGCCACTAACATCTCCCATGGGGTGCTGGGTGCTGCTTCCCTAGTGCTTCAAGTCCCTTCCTGCCCCAGTCCAGCCAAGGAAGGCTTCTCCTTCTCCAGCAGCCTGTCAAACACCAAATCATCTTGAAACACTCCCTGCTAGGCAGGTCGCCACTCGCTACCTTGTGTCCAGGTCTCAGCAGGTGACCAGCTTTGCATGGCTCTCACCCAAACCCCCAGTGTCCCCTGGGCTGGCAGGTAGGTCTCCCCATGCCATTGCACCCCACCAGCGGTGCCACGAGGCAGGGCCAACTCACACTGGGCTTTCCACACCATGACACTTGCCTCCATCCCCAGGAGATGTCAGTGGTGTGAGGGCAGCCTCTGGAGAAATAGGGAGCTGGACTTGAATTTTCAGTTGTATTCCTTATTTTTTTCTTAATTCTGTGCACATCCCTAATAGGGAAGTGAAACCCTCATTTAAAACCATTATTTCTTAAACTTTCATCTTGTTTTTACACCATACCTGCAGCTCACCTGCATCTTGTCTTACAGGGCAGGTGGCAAGGCCACAGACTGCATTAGCAAACCATGTCAGGGAATAGTGCTGGTGATGGGCAAGAGAGAGGCCAAGGGGGTCATGGTTCCTCCTTCTTGTTGCTCCCTGTGAGACAGGGGGAAACACCATCCTTGCTCCCCAAGGCTGGCCCATCCTCCAGCAAAACCATCTCAGTGATTTCTGGGGCTGTGAGGGAATGGAGCTCTTCAGTATCTCTGGGTAGCGTAGCAAAGGGCACCAGCCCCACCTGTCCTCCTGGCAGCAGCACTGCTGTGCTCTTGATAACACTTCCTATTAAGAGTAGGTCCAGCTGAGCTCCAGCACGGTGCATTCACTCAGCCCTGCCCTGCTGCTCCAGTGACGTGGGGCTGGGAGGAGTGTGTTCAGCTTTTTCCTCCCTTCCCAGCAGCTTTGGGAACCAAACCCTGTTCCCCTTGCTCAAAAAAAACAAAACACAAACGATAAATAAGGAAAACAAGAAAAGACGATGAGGGAACGTGAGTACATGCCAGGTGGCTGTGAGAGCCCTAGCTGTGGAGGGGTGGTGGTACCCATCACCATCCCTTGCCTTCAGGGCAAACCCCCTGACCTCATCTCGTCAGGATTTATTAACCATGTCTAGATCCACATTACTGGTCTCTGGCTAGCTTTATCCCTCCAAATCACTTGAGAAGGAAACTCCTTGGTAAATGCTAAAAATAAAGCATTTCTAAAGTGCTCCGATGTATACATATCAACAACTAAGCCAATACATTGTTACAACCCTGTAGCCTGCAGTTTATAGCACAATTAGTTACAGGTTTTTATAGCAGCTATTTAGTATTTTGGAAAAAAATAAGGTTATAAATATAATTGTTATATTCTATTGTACTTTATAGACAGAGAAAGTTATATTAGTAATAACAACTCTCACTGCTTCGCCAGCATTTCCCCACCCCTGAGAAAAACGAGGGCTACAAAGAGCTACTTTCCCATGAGCCCAGGAGAGGGTAGGTGATAGCACTTCCTGGGTGCAGGCAGGGAAATGGGAGAATGCTACCTGCTTGGTACAGGCACTGAAACAGGGTGGTGGTACCTGATGAGAGCAGGCAGGGAAAGGGGATGGTGGTACCCACTAGGTGCAGTCAGGGAAATGGGGAAGGGAGGCCGGTGTGTGGCCATGCTCTTGGGGACCAGAGCAGGCAGGAGCACAGCAGCAGCTACAAGCCACCCACACCTTGTCCCTACTCACACCCTTAGTACAAAGTGTTACTGCTCACCCAATGCCACCCTGGTCCTGCTAAAAATAACCTGCTCCTGAGCCTGGGAAAGGCTGAGGATGTCCCCACTGCTGTCCCCAGGTCAGTGCCAGGTTTCTGCTTCCATGTGTGGTGCCACAGGAGGCAAACCCTGGGTTTGGTCCTGCCCTAGTGAGGATGCTTCCCTCTTCTCCTCCTCCTCCTCCTCCTGCTCCGGTGAGCATCTTGGTTGCCTGGACTTGCCTTTCCATCCCCCCCTGGACTTCTTGTTGGAGATTCCCAAGGTGTATACACCACCTGTAATAACCTGCACCTCCCTCTTTGAAATCAAATTAAAAATCAGGTCTGTCCCCCCTTGTTCTGTACCTGCCTTGCTGCTCTTTGCTTGTCACTACACTGCTGCTCTCCCAGCCCTCCTGTGGGAGGCTGTGGTCCAGGGTGGGGTATTCGCTTCTCCTCTGCAAAAGGAGTATTTTTGTTAGCAGGTTTTGCATCCACAGAGCCCCAGAGTTTGCCCTTCTTGCTCCTCTGCAGGTGTGTAGTTCTGGCTTCTTCTCCTGGGAAATGGGGCTCTTCTGGCCCCAGTGGAGCTCATGGAGGGATGTTTACTGTGCACACAGACAGCAGACTGGCAGCATGCATTCCTTTTACCAGTGGTGGCACCCTGTCAGGATTATCCTCTCTCCATCCACACAGAGAAGACAAACAGAACTTTGGTATCTCTTTATTGCACAAACAGTATGGCCAGTTCCATGGCTGCAGGCTCAGGAGTATGGTGGTGCCTTGGTGCCAGCCATCACTGACCATCACTGCTGAGGTGACCACTGACACCCCCTCCTGGGTCTCCCACCTTCACCCATAAGGAAGCCCATGGGGCTCAGCAAGGGTCACCTCCTGTGACCCACACCAACCTAAGGAAGGCAGACTCTTGGTGCTGTAAGACATGAAGGTGGTTGCTCTCACTGGGCAGATGGGGAAGGCTTAGGTATGAGGTGGTTTGGATGCCAGATGCAGGGTGTCACACCACTGCAGGGTCACGTGGTAGGGGCTGGCTACACCTCCCTGCCCTGCAGGAAGTGCCCCATTCTCTCAGCTGGGGGCTGGATCTTTCCACCCACATCAGTACAAGAACACCTGCTTAGGAAGAGATTTACCAGTCCAAAAAAAACCACAACCAAAACAACAAGGGGAAGGAGGAGGTATAGCTCTGAGGAACAGGGCAGAGGATTAAAGGGGAGCAAATCCATCACACTGCTCACACCGACCTTGGGTACCATATCTCTGGCTTCAGCCTTGCTCCTGCCTTTGGATGACGGAGGGGTCCACACCCCCCACCCTCCAAAACTCAGGGTGAGGGTCAGACCCACGCCTCCTCATCATCCTCCGTCAGCCAGGCGCTGCTGTCAGCCGGTGAGGGCTTGGCCCTGGGGTGGGTGCCACCAGGGTGAGGGTGCCGAGAGGGTCGCGGAGGGTGATGCTGGCCCTGGGAAGAATGCAGGCGCTGCCCTAGTGGGGTGGGGATACGTGAGGGACGCTTGCCAGGCCTGTGGTCCCGCCGGGGGCGTGCCTTGGGCCGCAACTTCAGCTTATAGATGGAGGGCACACGCTCAGGTTTCTTCAGGCACCTCCGAGGCTTGGGGACACTGCTAGCCCTGGTGGCTCCCTGGGATATCTGGCTCCCTGCTCCCGGGCTTTCTGCTTCCTCTCCGGGCGGGAGGGTGTTGGGCTGAGGGGAGGTTGGTGGAGATGTTTTGGGGACCCAGCTCCCCAACCCCACAGGGCGTAGGGGCTGCCGCCCACGGGAGAGCTCCTCTAACACCTTGCTGTAGCCAGGGGGCTGCATGCGTCCCAAGCACCCCTGGAGCCCCTCGGTCCCACAAGCTCTCCCCGGTTCATCCACCAGCACCCCATGTCCCTCGGACTCCCCAGCCCTTGAGCTCGGGGCTGGGTGGCACAGCCGGGTCCCCTGGGGACATCCCGCAGCAGCACCGATCTTGCACCCATCTGGAGAATGGGCCAGAGGGGTGGGGGCCTGCCAGAAGGCCAGGCTGGCTTTACCAGGGGGGTTCACCCTGCTGTCTTGTTTTGGAGGCTTGCTGGAGGAATTCTGGGGTGAGGGTGCTTGGCCCCGGCCAAAGGCTCCCCGGCTCCTTTCCCTTGGGCTTTTCTGGCTCTGTGATTCTCCCCGTGCATCGCGGTGCAGGGAGGGGACACAGACTTTGACGGGGCTGGGGGCACAGGGTGTCACCGCAGCTGGGACATCCCCTTTCCTCTCCTTAGCAGTCGCCACAGACACTTTCTGTCCTTTCGGGGTAGTTTTTGGAGATGCTGGGCTCAGCCGGGTGCTGGGTGCTGGCGACATGCCCAATGCCAATGTCACAGGATATTTCCCTGGGATGCTCCCACCCGGTGCCATGGGGACTCCCACACCACCCTGCGAGCCGGGGGACGGCCGGGAAGGGGTGGGTGCCCGGCCTGACACTCTGCGGCCAGGGGAGCTGGGTCGAGCAGGTGACCTGGATGGTGGTGGCTGTCTCCCTGAAGGTGACTCCCGTGTCCTACAAGAAGAGAGAGTGGAGAGGGGCTGGGAAGATGCTCTGCCCCTCCTCCATCCAGCCTGGTGCTGGGCACCTCTGGAAGGGAGGGAAAAAATTCAGGGGTGTGAGAAAAACTGCACTGACTTCGTGCCCCAAAACATTATGTCCTAAACCAGGTGGTTTGGGGCACAAAGCATTTCTGCATCACTTACCTGCCCGAAGGGACTCTCTGGGTCTGCACTGGCTCTCGGCAAAGGCTGGCACTCTGTGGGAGATCCAAGCCCTCCAGCGATGGGGTGGCAGGGGCCTCGGGGACTCGGGACGCCCAGGTGACGGGGGGCAGTGGGCTCTGTGAGCGGCTGACCAGCAGTGCAGGCTGGGGCTGCCCGCGGGTGGCTGCCTTCACGGCTGGGCACAGCCTGACCTCATGCTGCACTTGCTGCTGGTGGGTCCTGTTTTTCCAGGCTTGTTTGTGAGCTGTGGGGATAATAGGTACATAATGGAGGAGTCTCAAGATCCCTGTCCACTACACACCTTCCCCAAGTGCAGCCCACCCAGGCATTGCTCAGCATCCAGCCCCCAGGGATGCTGCTGTAAACCTGTGGCTCCTTTAAGGGGACTTTTGGGGTCCAGCTCCATCCAAAAGTCTGCTGTGACCTCTAGTGGCCAGCAAAGCCAGCGATTCCCCAGCAATGGAAGAAGGCATTGTGGTAAGGAAGCCTCCATCTCCTGAAAATGTCCCAGAAGCAGCAAGATCCACGATGGACTCTCCTCACCCCAGCCACAGGGTTTGGGGGGGACAGGGACTCACAGAGTGAGGTGCAGCGGCACGGGTCGTGCTTGTCCAGGTAGTGCTCCAGTGTGTCCCAGCCGCCACCGACCCGCACCATGACATGCTCCCGCAGGATCTGCACGGGATGCCGAGTGCTGTGAGGCTTAGAGAGGTAGTAATGCACCCGTGGGCCCCTCCCTCCCCCTTTTTAAACAACCTTGGCGGTGCCGTGCACAGGCAGGCTTTGAGAGCCATGGGCTTGCCCTTAGTGTCACCAGCTCTCCCAAAGGACAGCTTCATCCTTAACTCAGTGCAGCCAAGGCAGGGAGGATCTCAGCTCCCATTGCCACCCTGTTTTATTACCCCAAGGAGAGTGGGAAACCTTTTGGAAAACCTCTCCCCACCCACCATCATGTGCTGAGCCCTTTGGGAAAGCCAGGCTTAGGGATGGATCCGGGTAGGGAGAGAGCATCCCAGTGATCCCACTGATGCTTAAGACCTGGCTCTGGCTTAGCGTGGGGCAGCAGGTTTTTTTCCCTGTACACACAGATATTACATCCATGTAAACATGTGCCACAGGACTAACCTTCCCTGTCCTTATCCCTGGGACACTGATCAAAACCCCACATTGGCCCCATCTAGGGGATGGATTATGGAAGAGGCTTTGTGGCAGGAGAGTTGGATTCCTAGTGCTTGTGCCCCAAAAGCATGGGGCAAGGCTGACTCACCCGGACAAATATAAGTGTGTCAGAGTCACCCACGCGGTATTTCCCGTCAGCTATCTTGATCATGGAGAACTGGACAGGGCAGGTACAGCGACTCACCAGGTGTTGGACCTGCAGACAGCAGGGATGGGTCCTCCTCATCTCTCCCCATCCTCCTCCTCATCTCCATCTTCTTCTTTCCCCATCCCAATCCCCATCCCAATTTCCTTCTCCATCCCCATCTCTGTCCCTTATCCACACTTTCACCTCCAGTCCCATCTCCATCCCCACCCTGCTCTATGTCCCTCTGTACCATCTGGTCAAGGTTGTGGAGGTCCTGTGGTTTCCTGGTGGGTCGGAGCAGGGTGGTGTCTGAAGGTGGCAGGTCCAACTCTTGGCGCAACTCCTCCTCGATCTCCTCCTCCATCTGCACAAGGGTCGGGGCCTGCATGCCAAAGCGGGTAGCACGGCGTGCCAGCTCCAGCAGGCACAGCACGAAGTTCTTCTCATTCTTCCTCAGCACCAGGTCCTCTGTCTCGAACATCAGGACATCTGGTGAAGAGCAGGACTTGGATGAGCCAGGACAGGCTCATGGGGATGAAGACAAATGGGATTGGGGACACAGGTGGAGTCAAAACCCACCCAAAGGAATGTTATTCCCTCGATCCATCCCCTTAGGAATACAGTTGGGTCAACAGGAGTTGGGATACATTAATGGAGGAAGAGGGATAAACTGAAGGGGAAGGACCCTTGGGAAGCTACATGTGAAGACACTAGAGGTGTTTCGTAGCACCCCAAAGCCACAAAACCCAGGGGCTGGGTGCACTGAGGATGTGTCACTCCATGTCCATGCTATTCCCAGCCACCCACTGGTGGTTGGAACAGGGTGAAAGACCATTTGCTCAGAGCCAGGACTGCTCCTGATGTCCTCATGGCTGGGATCGCGCTGTGCACGGTAGGGCCAAGCTACAGCAAATGCCCTTCCAGTGTCCATTCCCCAGAGCATGTTTACACCCAAGCAATCACATCCACCACATGCCAGCACCCTGACGAGCTGTTGCTGAGCCTGGAGGAGCTGGTTCAAGAAAGCCCAGCTCTTCTGTTCATAGTGATGCCTGATGCTGGGGTGGTACCAGCTTCAGTGCACACATGGGAAAGCAGCTGGGATGATGCCAGGAGCTGCCCACACAGACACAGGGTAGCTGGAGCCCAGAGCCTACCTTTAATATCCATCTCCTTCCTGCACCACTGGATGAAGTTAGAGACGTTGTCCCTGGCCTGGAAGGTGCCTGGCTGTGCTGTGAGGTTGCAGACCACGCCAGCACTGGGCATGTGGAGGTTGTGGGCCATGCCAGGGCAGGTGCGGGCAAACTCCCTGGCCACGTGGCTGATGTTGTTGGCATGGGAGCAGAGCACAGTCCCTGTCTCCAGCACCTCCATGAAGGTGCCCACCTCAATGTCCAGGTCGTACAGCTCCTTCAGCCACTCGGCCAAGTCCTCCTTCATGGCATAGAGGTACTGCTCGCTGGACTGGTAGAGACGGATGCTCTGCACCGCAGTGCCTGGCATGCCCCACATTTTGCCATAAGACTGGGTGGAGATCGACAGAAAGGGGTGATGAGGACATGAGTGACAGAGACATGAGGAGCTGCCACAGAACGTGTCCTCAGCCCACCTCCCCAGCAGACACACTCACCTGGTGCCACTTGGTCTCTGCTGCCCAAGAGGGTGACACTGTTGTCCCAGTGGTGGAGCCCTTCACGGTCCGAGGGCTGTAACTTAGTGTGGGGAAGGGAAATCACCTTCCAGGGCAGTGAGTGGTTTGTTTCCTTCCCAAGTGCTGTTCTCTTCTCCTTGGTGACAAGGGACAGGCTGCAAACACTCCCTGTTAACCCTTCAGCACCCACAGCCCTTCTCCTTCCCTAGTCGCTCCAGGGGTGGATTTTCTGCTGAGGTCCCCCTCTCTGGGGCAGGAGAGGGTTAGAGAGCAGCTCGTCAGCATCTCAAGTTGCTCATAATCCCAAAAGAGGATTTCTCCCCTCCTCTTCACCCCTGCACTCACCTCCACCTAGAGTTTGGTACCCTGAATTGCTAGCCCTGAGGAAGTCACATTTTTGCACCCATTTGACAGGCTCAGAGGCTCTGCTGAGATGCCACCACATACCATGCAAGCTCAAACACGCCATTGTGAGGAAACCATCAGAGCAAGGGAGCCCCAGCATGGCTCCCTCCTTCCTGGGTGGGCTGCCCAGAGGGATTAAAAGAGGCTGAGCTCTGTGCAGGTTCAGTATGAGGACCTCTGAACACATCATGAGGGTAATGCTCAGACCCTCCCTGTGAGCACTCTGGGACACAGTGTCACCAGGAGCTAGAAAGCCAAAACCCAAGGTGAGGGCTTCCTAAATCCATAGAGATCAGGGCAGATATCATTTGGAGAAAGCTGATCCTGACAGTTAGCATACTCCCAAATTCCTCGGCTCAGCTGTCCTGTAGGGTTTCTGTGCAACCTGGAAATGTCCCAGCAGAGACCTGAAGGAGGAGGAGGTTGAAGAGTTGCAAGAAGTAAAAGGTAGCAAAGAGACATCACTGCCATTGCCTGTTCTCCACTTTCCACCAAGACACAGAGCAAGGGGGTGGTATGAGAGTCAAAAAGCTCCTGGATCCCCATGCTCTGCTCCTCCGCTCCCCACCCACCTGCTCCTCCCCCTTCTCCCAACCTCCAGGACAGCACTCCCAAGGAAACACCCTCAGCATTTCATTTTATCTCCTGGTAAAAATGTCAGTGTCTGGCCATAGAATGATAGAATGGTTTGGGTTGGAAGGGACCTTCAAAGATCATCTAGTCTAACCCCACTGCAGTCAGCAGGGACATCTGCAACTAGTCCCAAAGAACCTGACCTGGAACATTGGCTTTAAAATACTCATATTTGGGTGTAAATCCCTTCACTTGAACCCAGGCTCATCCCTTGATGCCACTGCAGGGAATAGATGTGTCTCCTCACCTCCAAAGGCTGGGGGACAGAGCAGGTCCTCATGAGGGCCCTGATTCCTGGCAACTCTCTTCACTCCAGGGCTTGTATCACCCACCCTGGCAGTGTGCAACGTGTCAGGGCTCAGCCCAAGCTCTGAAGAAATGCAGTAGCTCTACCTGCCCAAAACTTGTGGGGTGCAGGAGATGCGGCAATGCCACCCTGTCTCTTCCAGCAATGCCATGCTCATCCCCAGCTCTGGCAACACCACTCGTGACCCCAAGGCATCCAATAACCCCAGGAAAGACATGGTGGCAAGTGAGGTAGGAAAATGAAACCCCCAAAACAGGAGAGCATTCGAGACTGTCCCATCCTCAGGCTGATCCTGTGGCAGAAGGGATGCCTGGCTCTCTCCTACAGGGACACAAAAGGGGCTCTGCTGCTTCTCTGCAGAGCTGCAGGTGTTCAGTTGTCTTGGGTAAAGATGGACCTATAGATCCTCCCATCTCCAGAAAGTGGTACATGCAGCATTAGTCACGCTGCTCTTCTGACCCTACTCAAAGCCCAGAGCAGATGTCTTGACAGCAAGATCTCATCTAGCACCAGCTGTCCCCACCAATCTCCCCCTCACCCCATTCATCTCCCCAACATGCTGCAGATCATGGTGCGAGCTGAGGGGGCTGGAGAGAAATGGGTCTGGGCAGGAGGTGTGAGTGTGGATGGAGGCAGGATCAATTTCTGCAAACATTGTGACACTGCTTATGCTTACCAGTGGGTCCTTCCCCTTGGAGGCAGATTGTTGCCTGTCCCATCTGCAGCACTGGAAGGACCCCAGTGTGAAGCAAAGAGAACAGGAGCAGCAGGGAAAGATTCAAGTGCTGCCTGTCCCACTGGAGGCATGGACTCACCTTCACACACCACAATGGGCTAAGGGTGAAGGTAGAGACTTGGAGAGCCCTGTCAGCATGAAGTCACCCTGGAAACAAAACTGTTAACACATCCCAAGGTGTGGAGAAATCCTCAGTAATTTGGGATGAAGGAGGAGAGAGTTGCCTTTTTTTCATTCCTATCAGTAAGTTTGCAGTGGGACCCATCACCTCCATTTGGTCCAGCAAGCATGAAAGCCAAATTCAGCAACATTCCCTCCAGCCTCAAAGATACATTCACATCTTAAACCCAGCCCCTTCAGGAAGCAGGAGATTGGCTTAAAAAAAATAAATCCAAAACAAACAAAAACCCACACACACAAAATGACAAAAACCCAAACCAACCAACCAACCACCAAAGAGAAAACACACACCAGGAATGTGACATGAAAACAAACAGTAATTCCAACACCACCTGTCCAGAGGTTTGTTTTATTTGCCATCAGGTCTCCAAGCCTGTGGGACTCCCTGGAAGTGAGGTTGCTGTATGATCACTCAGTTCAAAGTAAAGATGATGTGGTCCTGTCTCTTTGGAAGCATTGGAAGTCCCCTGGGATTTTGAGCTGTGAGTAGATGAAGTTCCTGTGTGCATGTCTGTGAAGGAAGGGCTCACTCACAAATATGGAAAATGGACAGAACTGCTCATGGTGGCTCTCAGCACCCTGGCACAGCAAGACTGACTGCAGCCCAATGGCAAAGCCACCAACCCAAAGCAGGGCACCTGCTGCTGGGGTCTGAGCCCTGGGAAAACCCTAGAATCACAAAATCAATCAGGCTGGTTTGGGCTGGAACAGACCTTCAAGGGTCATCTAGTGCAGCCCTTCTGCAGTGAGCAAGAACTTCAGCGAAGGAGCAGCTCACCAAGGTACAATCCCAGCATGGTGAAAATCCCCAAATCTCTCAAATCAAGAGGCATTTTAAGAAGGTTGAGCCTTGTCCTTGTCAGCACTGGCAGATGCATTCCAGCCTCAGGACCTGCTGATCCCCCACCAGCTGTAGGACACGATGGCCCTTTGCAGACCCAATGGGTGACCTGGAGCACAGGAACCAGCAGCATTTCCAGGTGGGAAGCCTGCTTTGGGAAAGGAACGAGGAACATGCAGCTGAGCTGTCCTGGTGAGCCTGCATGTGTGGACATGTCTGTTTGTCTTGCTCACCCTCTCCTCTTCCCCTCCTCCCCCAGTAATTTTTCAGCTCAGTTCATCCAACTGAGGCAGAGGAGCATGGGACTCAAAAACATGTTGATCTCATCTCTTGTAGAAAGACAGAGCAGAGGACAGTCACTTTCTCACACAAGGCTGCCAGGTGAGCACACTTACCAGACAGTGGAGAACCCACTCAGCCATCCCTGAAAGGAGGCTGGAACAAGGTGGGGGTTGGTCTCTTCTCCCAGGTAACAAGCAACAGGACAAGAGGAAATGGCCTCAAGTTGTGCTAGGGGAGGTTTAGATTGGACATTAGGAACACTTCTTTCCCTATAAAGGGATTGTCAAGCCCTGGCCCAGGCTGCCCTGGGCAGTGGTGGAGTCACCAACCCTGGAGGGATTTTAAAAGCCATGGAGATGTGGTGCTGAGGGACATGGTTCAGTGGTGACCTGGCAGTGCTGGTTATGTATGCTTCTAGTCTATGATTTAAAACCACTTAAGCCCCAAATTAAGCATTGCTGAGGCACTTCTCTGCCTGATCGTGGAAAAATGACAGCTAAAGTATCCACGAACCTGTTTGGGGCTGAAAAAAGGGTGTGACAATCTCCTGATCATTAACAGTGGTGAGAGTGTTTGCAGTCTTCATGGCTTATACCTTTTTTTGTAGTCTTGGTTAATAAACCTTCTCTCCCAAATCCTCCAGCCAACCTGCTCATAGCAGAACCTGGGCTGACAGCTTCCCCATCCTGGCTCCATCCCTGCTGCGCCAGAACAGTGCTCCACTGACCCACTGCTCCAGTTGGCCACCAGCAGCCCTGACCTGCTGGTCCCTGCAGAAGTGTCCCCAGAAAGGAATCCAGAATCAAATAAAGAACAATCCGGCCAGCAGTGAGCAAGGTGAGGTTCAGCTTCCCGTGTGTCATCTCAGCACAGTCTGCTCAGAAGAGGACCTGCCCACCGTTTGCATCCCAGCAGCCCATCCAGGGTAGCTGGGTGGCCCATTTACCCGTGGCCACCACTTGCAGCTTTGCTCGGTCAAATTGCCAGTACTGGTCATCCCGAAAGAAGTAGATGAAGCCGTCAGGGTGGGTCAGAGCACCCGCCGTGCCCGGGGGCAAGCCCTCCCAGTCCCGCAGGCTGCGGGGGTAGTAGGGCTCCACGCCGAGGGTCTCCTCGCTCACCACGAAGTACTTGGGTCCTTTGAAGAGGATCAGCCGCTGGAGCTGCTGGAAGTAGAGCGCGGTGTCAGGGTGCCGTGGGAGGCCATGGGCACTGCATTTCTGGGGGAAACCTGCCTCCAAGGTGGAGCCTGAGTAGCACCAGCATCGGCCACCTGGGAACAGCAGGGAAGAGAAGTTAGAGCCCACCCCAGAGGGGTCCATCGAAGGGCCAACTCCAGGAGATGTGGAAGGACTCAGCCACGGGGTAAGCCTTGCAGCCCAAGACACGTGTCCATGGCATTCATCTCACTGGTCACCCTACCAGCACCACTGCATGGCTGCCCCATGGACCAGGCTTGGGGGGAAACTGAGGCACATTAGCTCAGGGGCTTGAAAGCACAGAAAGAGACCGCCAGAGACAGACCAAGGCCACCACACCATCCACTAGCCCACTGGCTTCCTTGCAAACCTCCCTCCTGCTCCTGCATGGTAAGTGGCACAGATGGGCCCGGACCCCACCCAGGCTGGGACAACTGAGACCAGCACTGCAGCAGTAGGAATTACCACCAGAACCCAGCAGTGTCCACAGCATCCTGTCCCCACAGAGCCCTGAACCCACGAAGCAGGCAGACAAAAGCCCCTTTCTGCTTGCAAGCCTCAGCCAAAGCCAGCCTTGAGGAGTGAGGGAGCGGCCAAGGGCTGGGGAGGGAGAGGGGCTTTTGGCTCCCACCCAGCCACAGCAACAAAGCCCCTTTCTGACGAGCCAGCAACTGGTTTCCATTAAGCTGATCCTGGCAGCCAGGCTGCCTGGTTTGACCTTCCTCTCCCCGTCTGGATGCGACGTGCTGTCAGACAGCTTAGAAATGACATTTCATCTCCCCATGGCAGCTTGGCCCCTGGCACAGTGCAGGAAGCACGTGTGCCATCAAAACACCACACTCCTCCCCTGGGGAGAGTCTCAGCTCCCCTGGGGCTGTACATCTTCAGGGAGTACTTTCTCCTTAAGACCCCAAAGGGTTTGATGCATCTGAGCTTATTTTCAAACACAGGTGTGAGCACTACACTCCTGGATGGGCTAATGGGGAAACTGAGGCATGAGGGGGTGATGCAGGTTGCTGGGGTGATACACTCAAGGCCATGCAGTTAATCCCAGAATCCCAGCATGGTGGGGGTTGGAGGGGACCTCTGAGAATCATCTAGTTGAACCTCCTTGCTAAAGCAGGCTCACCCCCAGCAGGTTGCCCAGGATCACCTCCAGGTGCCTTTGGAAGCTCTCCACAGAAGCAGACTCTAGAGCCTCTCTGGTCAGCTTGGGCCAGGGCTCTTCCTGTTCAGATGGAACCTCCTGGGTTCCAGTTTGTGCCCCGTGCCCCTTGGCCTGTCCCTGGGCACCACTGAGCAGAGTCTGGCCTTAGCCTCTTGCCCCCAGCCTTTAGGTCTTGCTCAGCATTGAGCAGCTCCCCTCTGGGGCTGCTCTTCTCCAGGCTAAGCAGCCCCAGGGCTCTCAACCTTTCCTCCTGCCAGAGATGCTCCAGATCGCTCAGCATCTTGTGAGCCTCCTGTGGGCTCTCTCCAGTAGTTCCTTGTCTCTCTTGAACTGGGGAACCCAGAACTGTCCCCAGGACTCCAGCTGTGGCTTCAGAAGAAGGACAGAAGAAAGTATTCCAGCCCCACCTGGGAAGCTAGACCAGCAGGCTGGAGTGGTGCAGTCCTGGGAAGAGTTCGCCTACCTTTGAAGAAGTAAAACTTGTTGCTGAGCTGGGACCAGGCACAGGCATCGATGCTTGCAGGGAGGCCAGGCCAGCGTGTCTCCAAGGGCTGGGGCTCACTGGCATTTCCACTCACTGGCACCACCCAGTAGTGGTTGCCCTTGAAGATATAGAGGCTGTGATCTCCATCTGCAGGGCAGAGAGGAGTCAGGGGTCAAATTTTGGAAGATGCCTTCTGCTTCTCCAGCCACTTCCTCAGCTTTCATAATTCATACGATCATAGGCTGATCTGGGTTGGAAAACCCCTTCAAAGGTCATCTAGGCTAACCCTTCTGCAGTCAGCAGGGGCGTCTCAACTGGAGCAGGTTGCTCAGAGCCCCAGGCAACCTGACCTGGGATGGTTCCAGGCATGGGGCATCTCCCACCTCTCTGGGCATCCTGGGCCACTGTCTCACCACCCTCAGCATAAAAAAAATTCTTCCTTCTATCTGCTTTGAATCTGTCCTCTTTTAGTTTAAACAGGCTCTGCTAAAAAGTGTCTCCTCATCTTTCTGATAGGCCCTTTATGTACTAAAAGGCTACAAAGAAGGACTCAGAGACTTCTCTTCTCCAGGCTGAACAAGCCCATTCGTTGCCTCCACTCCAGCCTGGAGAAGACAAAAGCTGACCACAGCTCCCTCTCAATAACTCTTGCTACAGCCCAAGGTTTAGGATGTTTTCCTCCCTCCTGATCAAGCCATTGCTATGTCTCCAAGATGCTCCACTCTGCAGCAGTGAAGTGCATTAGTGATGCCACCAGCCCTAGGAGTACATATGGGGTTATGGACCAGCCAATCCCACCTTTCCCATCACTAGAGCTTATCAGAGCAGAAACAACCTGTTGCTGCAGCGGTGGGAGAAAGGGTGGAGGTGCATGGTTTGGGAGAGAGCTGCACCGACCAACACCCACCAGCAGTTATGGCGTCAAAGTAGGAGTGGCAGTAATAGGCGCTAAGGGTCCTCTGCTGCTGGTTCCTGCCATAAAGGTCCATGTTCCAGTCCTGGAAGTGAGTGAAGACCTTTCCTGGGAGCTGGATGGCTGAGCCCTTGGTGGGCTTCCCTAGGATAGAGCAGCAAGTGGTGTGTCACAGAGAAGTGGCAGGGAGACAGCTTTCTCCAGAGCCCTGCATGAATGAGCACAGGGCTGGGGAGCTGTCCCAGGGCTCCAAACAGTCCTTGTCCCACCATGGTTCCTGACCTGTTCTATGTGATGGTGGCAAAGACCCCTTGGTATCCCAAAAAACTACACACCAGCATATCCCTGGTTGCAAACAAGCAGGTAGTAAGGCCAGCTTTCCCTGCCCTGCAGGTCCTGCTACCTGTCCCCTAAGCTCTACTGCATCTTCCTGCCCAGTGGCAAAGGGACAGGGCCCACCCTCACTATGCGCCTTGCACATAGTCCTCTCCCTTTGCAGAAACCTCCTCCCATCCCTGCTCCTCACCCTGCATCCCAAGGAGTAGCCCCAGAGGAACCAAGGGATTCTCAGAGAATCAAGGCTCACCATACAAGTTCTGGACAGCCAAGATGTCATCCCAGCTGAGGACAAAATCCTTGCTGAGCTTCTTGTAGTAGGGAGACATCAAGGCGCTCTTGACCGGGGAGTGCTCAAGCCCCAGCGTGTGGCCAACCTCGTGGGCCACCACCACGAAGAGGTTTCGCCCTTTGCCGCTGTGCAGGGACCAGCGCTCGGCGCTGTCAAAGTGGGCTTCTCCACGCTGGGGGAAGAAGGCATGAGCCAGGGCACCTCCTGGGGACACGAGAGCCATCAGGGACCATGGAGCAGGACAGGACATCAGCCACAAGCCAAGGGATATAGAGAGCACAAGCAGCTCTGGTTTGCTTAAATTTGCATTAATTATAACTCTTTGGGAAGCCTCCTGAGAAAGAACAGCAGCTTCCCATTACTCTTTCCAGCAGTAGGTGCAATCCAAACCAGTTCTGCCTTCTGCTCCTGAGCATGGGGTCGTGCCCCATGTGGGCTGCATTGTGGTTTATGCCTTTGGTTTCCTGATGGACTAAGGCCAAGGACTGAAGCCCCTGCAGTGACCCGCAAAGGGTGAAGAAGAGGGAAAACCTGAGCTTGTCTGATAGAGACCAAGCAGAAGGGCTGAGCTGGAAGGAATGAGCTCAGGTTTGGAGGATGTCTCAGGGTGTGGAGGGCTCCTCAAAAGCTATCAGCATGATAATGAGTATCTCAGCCACCTTGTTGGCAGATCTCAGTTGCAGAGTTGGGAGTGAGGACCTCAAATAAAAAAGCAAACTGGTGCAAACTGGGTTAGAGGGAATGCTGGGGCAGAGCCTTGCCTCCATCACCCCCAGCCCACCACTGCCCCAGCCCTCCTCCCTGCCGAGGAAGAGCCCACGTTGTAAAAGAGAAGCTTACGAGGGGGAAGCGACCAGCACCTGGTCCGTCGAAGGCGTTGTTGAGTCCATCGTTGTGGTCCCCATGGAAGAAGGTCAGGCGGATGTCAGCCGGGCCCTCCTGCGCCTCCCAGAACACCAGCGAGGACACGTTGCTCCAGAGCTCGAAGGCAGCTTTCACGGCCAGGCGCACCTCGTGCTGCGGCAGGTAGGGAGGCCAGTTCACCACGCGGTAGGTCAGGTGCCGCTTGTACCACCTCCCACCTGCAACAGGGGCAAGCTCAGCACGATGATGGAGATTGGACTTCTTGTTCTACCTGCAGGCTGCCTTGGTGGAGGAAAGCTTCCCAGTGCTGGGAAATGCCTTGCCTTTCCCAAGCCAAAGCTGAAAGTCAACCTAGGTGTCCCACCAGCAGCCTTGGCACCCTGGACCAGCAGCACGATCTGACTCATGAAATGGGTCAGGTGCCTCTGAAGGCATCACCACCAGATCCCACTCAGAGATTTCCAAGGATGGAGCTGCAACTAAACCCTAAGAGAGGGCCCAAAACCAGTCTGAGGAGAGGAGAAACTGAGGTACCCAGTTTCAACTCCCCACCCCCGCCCTTACCTTGTCACGCTTTCCAGGGCCTGATGCCAGCTCCATGCCTAGAAGATGTAGCCCAAGAACTGTCTTTCAGGGAGAGACAGCAAAGCCACCTCTGAAAACAGGTGGCCCAAAGGCAAACGGAGTGGGAAGGACTCTAAGCAGCTCCTTGGGGGCACACCAGGACTGCAGAGATGGGGGATGCAGAACTGCAACTGATTAAGAAGAGCTGGGCACCAGCCAGAGAGAAAAAAAGAGCTGATCCTCAGGGGAGGACAGTCAGGTTTGAAACACATCCCCAGGAAGGAATGGCATCCATCACCCTAGCAGCAGATGCTGATCTCCAGCACACACCCAGAGGCCCCAGAAACACCCAGGGCTTCAGCCAGCCAGTGAGCACACGCAGGGAGGGACAGTGCCAGTTTCTACTGTAGATGGTCCCTGTGGATGGCCCCGGTGGTGCCCCTGGACCTTCTGCAGTAAGTGCAGATGCTGCAAGGACACTAAAGCCAGGGGACCATGGGAGGTGTATGTGCAGGGCTGGAGCTTCCCAGCAACCACAGCTCCCTTGTGGAGAGAGATTTCCTCCCTGATTCCCCTGAAATCCCTCCCCCATCCCAGCCTTGTCTTGTTCCATAGGGACTACAGGGGATCCCTTTTATTTTCCCTTCCGTACATTTCATTTGAACACAGCAGATACTGAGCCAAAGCAAGGCAAAAGAGGCCAGCTCCCCAGTGGTAGGGCTGTCTTCTCACCAGTTTTAAGGACATCCTGACCATTTCCACCTGCAGAAGTTGTTGTCTGGAAGCCCAGCTGGGCATATCCCACTGGGAACAAATCATTGCTCACCATTCATTTTTAAATCATTGTACCACTACTGAGTGTCATACTGCCCATGGATTCTTTAAAAGCTCTTTCAGGGGAACAGAGCTCTGATGCCATCAGGGGCAGATAGTGACAATGACAAAGGGAACAAGCCCATGAGACCTCTCTAAGTTCCCCACCCTCCTCCCACAACAGAGGAGCACAAACATGTTCCCACAGACACCACACAGCATCACAGCTCCTTCCTCCTCCTCCAGGACCCCTCAGTATCTGTGGGGACCCCAGGGCCCCACAATTATGTCTAGCCAGGGCCATCTGGGTGCAGGAAAGAAGCCATGAGGCCACTCTGGGGAGATGTGGGTGCCAGATCCAGTGCTGATGCGTGGGAGAAGTGACAGGTCTCCAGCAATATGCCTGCTCCAGATGTGCAGGGAACAGGGGGAACGAAGCCGGCAGCATGCTGGGGCTCACTGCTGTGGGTCTGAGCCAAGCCACTCGGTAAACCTGGCAGACATCCCATCCCAAGCCAACCCATTCCAGGTTCCTCCTCCCCTGTTTCTGAGCAGCCCACAGCAGGACAGGCTCCAGGCCAGCTGGTCATGTACATGAGGGCAGAGTCGGTTTCCCCTGCTGGTCAGTGTAACAACTGCCACCATCTCAAAAAGGCCATGTCTACACTTACTATGGCCAGGACAAACCCATGTGACAAAGGCTAAGTGCCTGCTGGGATGGCTGCAGCCCTAAGGTCATAGAGTCATAGACACAGTACTCCAGAGGATGTCTATAGTTATAGAATGATTTGGGTTGGAAGGGACCTCTCAAGGTCATCTAGCCCAACCCTCCTGCAGTCAGCAAGGACATTGCAAGTAGATCAGGTTGCTCAGAGCTCCAGACAACCTGACCTGGAATGGTTCCAGGGATGGGACATCTCCCACCCCTCTGAGCAACCTGGGCCAGTGTCTCACCACCCACAGGGTAAAAACTATTTCTCTCCTTTAGTCTAGAACCATCACCCCTTGTCCTGTCACAACAGCTCCTGCTAAAAAGCCTCTCCCCATCCTTCTGATAAGTCCTTTAAGTACTGAAAGGCTGCAAAAAGGACTCAGACTTCTTTTCTCCAGGCTGAACAACTCCATCTCTCTCAGCCTGTACTCACAGCAGAGGGATTCTAGCCCTTGGATCATTTTTTTTTTTGTGGTCTCCCCTGGGCCCTCTCCAACAGATTCTTGTGCTGAGGATCCCAGAGCTGGATAAAGCCCCAGCATCCCACCCTTCCCACCATAGGGGGAGAGTATGTCCCACCAGAGAAGGATGGATGGCACCAGTGGGCAGGGCTGGGTGAGGAAAACATGGCCAGCCCTTGGGAAGGAGATGGCTGGATGATGCACATAGCTGTTTAGCCCAGGGCAGACACAGGCAGGGACTGCCCAAGAGGAAATCCAGGACACCAACTCCCTGATACATGTCTGGCCAAGGACCTGCTGCTCAGCAGAGATCCCAGCCAGCCTAGGGTCAAACCAACTAGAAGAAAGTCATTTTCCCTGCACCCTCCACTGCAGACCCTGATTTCCAAGCAGGACCTGTCTCCAAACCTTCCTGGAGAGCAGAAAGCCTTGGGCCTCAACTGCAGAGGGGAGGCTTTATTTAGAGGCACAGAGGCGTGGATGCGTCAGACCCCATCCCACACAGGGAGCTGATCTCCACTGCTGTGGGACTGACCTAGAGAGCAGTGGGAGGCAGGGTTGCTCTCCGCAGCCCTGTGCTGGCCACCACTGCTGGGCTAACCCATCTGGCAGCCAAAGCTCAGTTGGCTTTGCCCAGCTACTGGAGTGCAAGAGTGCCCCAAGTCAGTGGGATGACAGACACAGTGGCTGCCGGACAAAGGTCCAGCTGGGAGAGGGGTGGATAACTGGATAACAAAGCACTTTGCTGGCTCAGCTGCAGTGGTTTCCTGCTTCAAGTAGGATAAACAGGCAACAAAGCCTCCAGCCTTCCTGGCTGGTGCCACTGGACATGTGGGCACCGATAAGGCCTTGCTCCCATCCCCGCTGCCTGCACCCTGGCTGGCTGCCCCGGGATTCTATCAGCACCAGACCACCACAGCAACAACCAGCACCACATGGAGCCCTTCCTTGCCTGGGGTCAGAGCCACTGGGCACCTCTTGCTACCCACCTCAAAAAGGAGTCCTGTGAGCCACAGAACACAGGTTGTTTCTGTTTGCCCATCTCCTGCTGCATGCCCTTCCCAGCCCTGCCTCATCACCCTTCTGCCCAGGGCACAGCAGACCTTCTGGCTGGGATGGATCCTGCAAGGGCAATGCTTCACATCAGGGTTCTGAAAGGGAAGCCAGAGGCAGGGGGGATGACAGGGCTGCCTCCTGGGGGGCTGTCCACCACCAGCCCTGGCAGATGCAGAAACAGCTTGAAAGAACACAGAACTCACTCTTAATCTCTCCTTCATTTTTCCCATGTCCTAAGCACAGCTGTGCTCTCTAGGAATCCAGTTACTCATCCACAAGCCCAGGAGGCAGCTCATGAGAGACAAGAGGCCCAATCCTGGAAACACAGGAGCAAGGGAGTTTGGCTGGAGCAGCGTTAAAATGTTTAATGCAGGTGAAAGGACTTCCTGCGGCCAGGCAGCCCAGCACCAGCAGCAATGGTGCTTGCTGCCAAGTGACTAACACATGAGAAGTCTCAAAGCTCAGCAGAGCCTGGAGATAAATTCACAGTGTGCCATCCCCTGTCCTCTGGATCATGCCACCACAGCTGTGTCCAAGGCCACAGTGACCTGATAGCTCCTTGGGACAGGTCCTGCCTCCTTTGACAACAGTAAAACCACTGCAGAGAGCTGAATTTCTTCACGAGTGGAAGGTGCATCTCTCTAATCATTGCTGACATCAAGACATACAATTAAAAATAAAGAGCTTTAAAAAATAAAGCAGTGCAAAGACCGGGTGGGTCCTGGGATGAATGCTGTGCCAGCAGGGCTGCACTTCCCACCCATGGCAGCATCTCCAGGAGCCAGGATGGGACAGTTGGACCACCAGCACCCCAGAAACCCCACCAGAACCCCCAGCATTGATGCTCACCATGCTGTGTGGTGCGCCTGCGGCGCAGGGCAGCAGATGCTCGGTGTGCCCGTGCAGTACGTCTCTTCCTGTCACCTGTGCCACACCGCGGCAGAGCCATCTGATGGAGCGTCGGGCCATCCAGGACCCCGCTGGGCCAGAGGTGGGCCACCTGCTGGAAGGCCCTGGAAAAGGAAGGAAGACATCAGCACCCACAATCAGACCTCCCCAGGGCTTTCAGTTGTGTTTGTGCCACGTGTTTGACCAGAGCCAGGGCTTTCACCGAGAGCTCCATGCTCTGCCATCATGAATGCGTCTGGCTGATAAAACAAGGATTTGGCTTTGAAACCACATCTGATCTGCAATCCATCTCTTAGCAGGGCAAGAGTAGACAGAGGAGCCTAAAAATTGCCTTTCACAGTTTTTAACCCTAGTTGTTTGTCTTTGCACTTGGTTTTGTGCAGAGTCAGGCCAGGGATGCTCCCAGAGCCAGTGTGATCTTCTCAGGAGAATTCTGAGTGGGGGCTGTCAGCTGGGTCCCCTGACATTTCCCAGCCACCCCTAACCTCAGCCTCACCACAGACATTATTCTAAGAGGAGCACCAGGCCATAAAAGGCAAATAAAGCAGGGCAGGAAGGAGCCAGGCTGCCAGCAGCCAGCTGTGGGAGCTGGGTACAGACTGGTGCTTCCAAAAAGGACCAGTTGTGCTTTATCACCAGACCATGCAAGAGAGAACCTCCAGCTGCAAAAAGCCCTCCCCTGGCCACCAGAATTCCCCCAAGCTCTGGCAGCTCCCATGCAGCTAGATCTGCTGCATCTCTGCTGAAGTTTGGAATAAAAGGCTCATACCTCAGGGCCTTGGTGAATTCATCAAGGCTGTGCATGCCAGGCCCTGGCTCGCCAAAGTAGCCATATTTCTCCAGGAACAGCTGCAAGAAGAGAGAAGAGAGAGGCCCAGCTCAGAGGACAGGCTGGAGTTTGCATGCATTGGTTTGGGAGGGGCTGGAGAAAAAGCAGATGGAAAGGGAAAGAGTGCAGCAAACTCAGGGCTCTGCAGAAATTCCCAGTTATTTTTGTCCTGAGCCCTCTGCACCAGCCACACCTCCTGTGGGTGCCAAGTCGGTCTGCTCTATGTGTTTGCACTGTGGGACTTGGGAAAATCTCTCCTAAGCCCACCCTTTTTGACGGCTTTTGGGTTTTTGGCCGTGATACAACGGAGGAGTAGGAGGAAACATTATTATCAACAGATTGAAAAACCCTGCTGCCGGTCATCCACAGCCAGAGGCTACCAAACCCACTCTAATCACGTCGGATGGATCAAGGCAGTGATTAAAATAAAGGGTAAAGTGTTGCGGGATACCGAAGGGTGGGGTGAAATGGGGTCAGGCTGCAGCCTCCCCTCAGCTCCATGCAGGATGTGCTACTGCAAAGCGGAGACACTCGGGGCAATCTGCTCTGCCAAACCATTCTCCTTCTGATTGGCCACTTACGTGGATGGAGATTGTTGCTCTGAACTTGCTCCAACAAGTAAATTGCATGTTAAAGAAAATAAACAGCTTCCCTCTGCCCAGCCTGTGGCCCCAGCTTTCAGGGAAGCTAACAGGCACGGTCTAGGAATGCTCCACACCCTCCTTCCCAGGCACCGCGGACGTCTGCAGGAGACAAGTCGCCCAGCATCCTGTTACTGCTACAGCAACAAAGCTAAAATAATGAAGACTAAAAAGTGAAAGCGGCTGCTTCGACTTCCATATCCCAAACGAGAGGTGGACTGAGCAGCAGGAATGCCATGGGCTGCTCCGGGGCAGCATGGCTGCTGCCTGCTGGAAGACCTTGTGCTTTTAAAGCCTCTTTTCTCCCTGCTCACCTAAGGCTGGGAGAAGAAGTGGGTTGGTGTTAACCTGCGCCCGATGCTCGATGTGGTTCAATCACCCACCACACCCAAGCATGCCTCCCGGGTGTGGGCAGCACTGAACTCACCATGTTTTGTTAGTCTTGGTGGAGAGCAGGAACGATTTCTGGATATGGAAGTCTCAGGGTGCTCCAGGGCCACTCCCTCTCCTCCTGTCCAAACCCTTCACTTGCCTTTAACAGTCATCTTCACATCATTCCTACATGTCGTCCTCTGCTCCCACCGCCTCCCCATGGGCAGCGTGGGCACATTCCATAGGCTCTCTGCCTGCTGTTTGCCCCTTTGGAAGCCCTCCTTGCTCTCTTTCCAGACCTCATCTCCTCCAGCCATGGAGATCATCTCCTCCTTAACACCCTTTCTATATGGAGCATTTCCTTCTGGCTGCAGCGCAGCAAGGACCTGCATGACTTCCTGGGACATGCTCTTCATCCTGCCACAACCAAAAAATTTGGCTCCATTTCCCACCAACACATTTCCCAGCTGCCTACCTGGGCCAGGGGTAGCAGCATCAGGCTGCAGCAGCAAAGCCTGAGCACAGCCAGAGTCTCACACATACACACACCCCCCCCGTCCCAGTGAGTCAGGATGGATCAGGCATAAGGAAGCATCGTGCCTGCAGCCAAGACCATCAGCTAATTCACCAGGCAAAGCCACAACAGCTCTACCAGGGATGGGCCATATAGCCTGGACATGCAATACAGGGATAACTGCCCCTTTACATGGGTACTAGGAGGCAAAACAGAGCAGTGGCTCCAGATGCTCATGCAAGGGAGGAGGATACAGGGATGAAGAAGCCTGTTGTGGATGTGGAGGTTTGGTAGCCCTCCCTTGATTGGGAGTATTCTGGAGAGGAGAAGGTATTTGGCCTTCTTTCTCTGTGGCTCTGTTTTTACAGTGTTCTCCAGAATTAGAAAGTCACCAGCTACATATATGGACACAGGGTGATAATCCCCAGGGGTTACATCACCGCAGATAAATGTCAGCTACAAAGCACCCAGACAGAAAGTCCTGGGTCTCAAAGCATGGCACAGTCTGAACCTTTTCTACTAGAATTTTGCTTTCACTCATCATCTAAAACATAACAACTTGAAGCTGTTTCCTCTCCTGCAACCTAACACAATCTTACTCATAAAGCATAAAAGTGGTTTTTTCCCCCCTACCATGATCTCAGGGAGGATTGAAACCCCCTCTGGACAAGTCAGGGTGCACAGCAAAAGAGCAACAGCTCTTGAGCAGCACCAAAATGTTCATGGACCACTGGCTTTATTATTCCTGTCCAGGTCTCCTTGAGCTCTGCAAGTCCAACTAAAGCAGATGTTGCCCTGTAGCTTCTGGCCCACATCATGTTGAGGTTCTTACACAGAGACAACAGCTTAGGCTGCAAACCATGCAGGGGAAGTTTTCTTACATTTTCTAGACATGGTTAGTGTGACCTCCAGGTGATGCTAGACCTGGAAACACAGAGCTACAGGAGAGGGATGTGCTGATCCTCGACTGTGCAAGGGATTTATCCTTGCAGCTATCCTTGCAGCAGACCATACAAAGTCCCCTGGACCAGAGACTTTTCAGTGTGACCTGGGAGCCCATGAGCTTCATGCCATGGTGTCCTCTGTCCAAACCAGCACTCAAGACCCACCCCATCACTGCCTGCGCTCTGCACACCCCCAGAGATCAGCCAGGCTCTGGTAGTGCTGGGTGGAAGCTGGCACCAGCCCATTAAACCTCTCCAGAGGCTACAACGCAAAGCCTGGCCATGGTGAGAAAACCCCCTCCCTCCTGCCCCAGATGGGGAAATGCTCTTTTCCATACAATGGGAAAAGAAAAACAGCAGGAAACCAAGAGCTGAGCATTAATATGAAATATGCCTGGCTCCCCTCCACACGTGGGAGGTAAAGGAGGAAAGGTCTGGCTGCCTGGGAGCCAGCACCAGGGTAGAAAACCCTTCAGTGTTGCAGCAGGGACAAGGGGAGGAGGGTGTAGGGGGGATGGAGGGACCCTTCACACCCCAGGGTTCTGGTGGGGAGCTCATCACAACCTGGAAATCACGTCTGATTAGAGCTAAAGCCAAGGAAACACCTTGTTTTCATCTGCAGGCATCCCAAGTGGAAGATGGCCAACAGTAAATACAATTAGACCTCCCTCCCTGGAAAATGGGATAACAAGAGTGCAGAGACAGCAGGCTCTGGTCCTGCTTACCCTCCCCTCCAGACACTCAGCTCCTGGCACCCTTCCACCAGTTAAGTATCAGAGAAGCCTCACGTTGGGCTCTTATTGACTGTGGTCCCTTCTGCTCTGCCAGGACACAAACCCCATGTCTCCCCTCCATGGCCTAGCAGCTGATGGCAGCAATCCCACCATGCCAAAGGGTGGACAAGCATTCCCTGCTGCCCTTACCAAGGATGCTGGCCACAAGCTGCCCCTCCAAGGTCTTTGATTTTAGTCATGAAACAACAGCAGCCCAGTGAGCCAGCCCAGGCAGGTCCTCAGCTCCTGTGCCCAGCAGCCTCAGCCTTCATCCCACATAATTTCACCACTCACAAAGGAAGCCAACCTCTGGCTTTTCAGCCTCAGTTTCCCCCTGCAACACAGACACATGGAGAGCTAACTCTCGAGCACGTTTTGGCATGGCTGCAGAAGAAGCAGCAGCTCCTCCTGCCCCTTGGGTCACTGCCTGAGAGCTGCCTATGGGAGACGTCAAGGCAGTTAAAAACACTCATTTGTCTCTGCTCTCCCAAGCCACATTCCTGCCTTTGGTCACAAAGCCTTGAGCAGAGTCCTCGTGTCTTTTGTTTAAGTGTGTATATAAGTAACTGTATAAATTATATATATGGAGACACACAGACACACAAGAAGGGAGATTAGCAAGTACAGAGCTTGTTGTCCTCCTGCTGAAGACAGGGAACACACCAGCTAATCCTGTATGTTAATGATGGAGGCTGATGAAAACCCGAAGCCCCTTCTGATTGCTGTTCTGCTCCCCTGCTGTGCCAAATCTGGTCCTGAAGGAATCTCCTCTCCCACCTAAATCTGCTTGCGCTGAAAACGATCCACTCACCACTGAAGATGTGGAGCTGTGGAAATACCATTCTCAGTGTCTTTAAGCACCTTTACATGTCCCACTCAACCTTGAGCTGAGAAGCAGAAGCAGCAGGCCACGTCTAACTAAGACCCTTTCTGGTTTCAGTAACCCAGATCTTCGGGATGCTCTGCCTCCCCTTCTGCTTGAACAGGAGGGATGCTACAGGACAGGAGCAAGAAATACCACATCACTTGAAAGGAAGCAAACACCAGGAAATGCTCTGATCTTGGTTTTGTCTGCCTGTGGGACTAACAGATCACTCTGGTCGCTTCTGTGTTAAATACAGGAATATCTCATCAGCTATTAGTACAATTCACTCCTGCACTTGAGCCCAGGACCAGGTTTGCCCCAGCCCCCTCCCACCCTGGGTAGCCATGGGCTGCTCCAGCCAGCCACAGCGATAGCAACACCAAATCTCCCCAAAGGCAACCCAAAGCAAGTGGGGAAACCAGGGCAAAACACTGGGCTCAGCCAAGCCTTCCCCTGCGGTTACCAGAGCAGCTGACAAACCAGTTTGGTGACACAGACTGGTTGTGCTTTCATGTCTAAGGAGAGAGCGGAAACAAGGCGCTTGGTCTTCACCCTCGGCAGGGATGGGGACCGGGGAAAGGCAGCATGCTGTGCCGTGCTGTTCCGTGTCGTGCCCATTGCGTGCCCAGCCTTACCCACTGGAACAAGCAGGGATTGTCTGAGAGAGAGCCGGGAAGACAACAGGGCTGTTCACACTGCCAGGACTCATGGGGCTCTTAATCACACTGGAGGACCATGGGGTGCTTTGGATCTGCTGCCACATCCTCACACGATCAGCAGCAATCCAGAGCCATGATCTCAGGGGTTTTACAGGCTCTCCCTGGCCACGCAGAGCACAGTGGTGCCTCACAGGGTGACAGCATCTCCTCCTCTCCCCCACTCCTTGCATTACCCTGTGAGGCTGAACAGCAGGAAGTTTTTTTCCTATTCCAATCAGAGGGAATATGCGAGGATAACACAGGAGCATGTGGAGGTTCAGCTGATCCCTGAGCCCCACTGTGGGCTGGTGGTACCCAGGGACCTTTGCTCTGGCCAGGCTGTGCTCAGCATCCAGCATCTGAACAGGCTGCCAGAGCCTTAGAGGAGCTCCTCCAGACACTGAAGCATTTCTTAGCACAAATACAGCTCAGAACCTCTGCTAAATGGGAATCCTAGGGTTGCCAAGGGGGAAAAAAATCAGAGGCCATGTGCCACTGCAAAAGAGGGAGGAGGAGGGCAGGATAGGGAAAAAATAAAGTAGCTTTCCTGCCACAGACTCTGCACAATCCAATTGTGCATGTTGTCCCAAAGTCCCTGGCCAGTGCAGCACATTGCACTGGGGAAACTGAGGCAGGGAAGTCACTTGCCCATCACCACTCACCTGGGATCTGCCATGATCCTGGATCTCCACCATCCTGGGATTGGCTCTGGGATTTCAAGGAACAAGTTCTCAGGAATCATCAGTGAGGAATCAAAAGGCAGACTGGACCTTTTAAAGCTCTTGCCCCCAGTGAGATGGTTTTCTTTTTAAAGTGATTTTCTAAGCACTGAAAACTTTGCAGATTTATTTTTCTCCAGGTGGCATGAGGAACCAGGCTGAGATTTGTCCATACCAAGATCAGCACAGGCGTAAATCATCTCTTCAAAACAGCTTCTCCCACCTTAAGGACCCTGCACTTTAAAACCAGCCTCCAAGCATCTATGTGCACGTCTCATCACAGAGCATGTGGAACTCCCAGCTGAGCAACCAGGACTTCCTGGGGTACTCCAGTCAAGCATCTGTGCAAAGTTACACCAGATCGATGTCTAAGCAAGAGAAAAGTTCATGCTGAGGGTTTTTGTTCACAGCCCAATCTCATTGCTCATCCTCACAACACAAACAGAACGGATGAAGGCATGGTGTGACAACGATATGGGGACAAAGGGGAGAAATCCAAAGAGAGGTGATGAGCACAGCCAAGGTGAGAGGCAGGGCAGGGGAAGGACTGGCTTTTGCCCCCTCCTGATCTGCTGGGAGATGAGAGAGTTTCCTGGTGCCAGAATTTTGTTGTCATCAGAGCTACTTGGAAGGGGAGGCTGCTGATGTACATACCTGTAGAGACACACCTTGGCACTGCAAGCACAGCCCTACAGCACAGGCCTATCTCCAGCAGGCACATCTGTACCTGTGCCATGTACACACCTCTAGCACAGACACATCACTAGCACAAAGGGGTACAAGGCTGTTGTGAGCCCACACATACCTGCAGCATACAGGACTCACCCTCAACGTCCATGGGCACACACCTGTGCCATGCACACGCACTGGGTACCCGCAGGCATGCGCCTAGGGTGCGAACATACCTTGGGGCCACACACACAGCCATGGCACGGGCACATTCAGGGCACGCGTATGGCATGCAGACATCTATGGCACACGCACACCTGCAGCATAGGCATACCTATGGCACACGCACACCTATGCCCCGGGCTCACCCGCGTCACGTTCACGCCACGCTGGCCGTCTGCAGGCCGGCGGGTGGCACCTCCCGGCCCCCCCGAGCTCCGGTCCCCAGGTCCCCGTTGCCGGTCCTACCTCCGCCTCCAGCCGCTGCCGACCGGGCGGTGGGGACTGCGCGGCCACCAGCAGACCCAGAGCCAGAGCCAAAGCCAAAGCCGTCCGCAACACCCCGCCCGCTCTCACGCCCATTGCCGCCACCACCGGCACCAGCTCTGCTCGGCTCAGCTCGGTTTATCTCCGCTCAGCTCGCCTCCGCCCAGGACGGCTCAGCTCTCCCCGCCCCGGTTCCCACCCCGGGGGCGGCCCCGCCCCACCTCACCCCTGCCGAGGGCTGGACTAGGCAGCAGCGGGAGCTACTCGGAGATCTAGAGCAGCCTTGGGTTGACTGCTCACCGCCGGGATAATGGATAATGACCCCCTCCGTGCCTCACCCCTGGAGACATTGCAGACTCCACAACCTCTCTGGGCAGCCTGGGCCAGGGCTCTGCCAACCTCACAGCAAAGAATTTTCTCCTCCTGTTCAGGTGGAACCTCCTGGGTTCCAGTTTGGGCCCAGTGCCCCTTGGCTTGTCCCTGGGCACCACTGAGCAGAGTCCGGCCCCAGCCTCTTGCACCTGCTCTGCCCTCATGCCTGCTGGAGTGTGTCCAAAGAAGGGCAACGAAGCTTGTGAAGGTTCTAGAGCAGAAGTGTTGCCAGGAGCAGCTGAGGGAACTGGGGTTGTTTAGCCTGGAGAAGGGGAGACTGAGGGGGGACCTTCTCACTCTCTGCAACTCCCTGAAAGGAAGTTGGAGCTAGGTGGGGCTTGGTCTCTTCTCCCAGGTAACAAGAGATAGGACAAGAGGAAACAGCCTCAAGTTGTTCCAGGGGAGGTTTAGGTTGGACATTAGGATAAATTTCTTCACTGAAGGAGTGGCTAAGCATTGGAATAGGCTTCCTAGGGCAGTGGTGGAGTCACCATCCCTGGAGGGGTCTAAGAGACATGTAGATGTGGTGCTGAGGCACATGGTTCAGTGGTGAATTGGCAGTTAGGTTAATGGTTGGACTCGATGATCTTAGAGGTCTTTTCCAACCTTAATGATTCTACAATTTACTTCCGTATCCCATCCAGTGCAGAGCAGGACATGCATGGTGATCATGTCAGGATATGTCCTGCTGCGAGTGTCATCTCTCCAAGCTGGACTGGGAGCAGAGCATGGGCAGATCAGGGTGCTGGGACAGCCAGGCTTGGGCTCTACCCAGTTTGAAGCTGAGGGAAAGAGAAAGAGAAGTCCAGCTTTTCCTAAACCTCTGTTCACCGTTGGTCCAGACCACATGGTCAAGTGCTTGGACACAGGGTGTCCCTCTGACAGTGGCCAGCACTAGGCAACAGTGCAGCAATGCAGGAGGCTGGACAAGCAGCGCTTCTTACTTGTCTTCAGGGGTCTGGTAAGAACAGCCTCACAGGTAAGAGCAGCCCACTCTTGAGCTTTACACAATAAACCCCACTGAGGGTTTCTCGGTTTAGTTTATGCTTAAATTTTCCTCCTAGCCATGGGACTTGGTCACCCAGGGACAGTGAGGGGCTGCTCCCACCCAAGGCACCATGATGTCCTCGTGCCAGCACTGCAGGTCTTCTGCAGCTCAGACACAGATGATGATCTTGTGGTTTCCAGTGGCAAGTCACTAGGTCTGTTTACTCTCTGCTGTATTTTCTTTGACTATTTTGTTTTAGTTTGACTAAAGCAAAAGGATGTTTTCATTCAGCTCCGGTTTTGGGGAAAAAAAATAGGATGTGACTTATATCTGCTTTTGTTTTCATGCCAGCTTGAAGCACACACCTATTCTAGAGCTCACAGGCCTCTTCCTCTTCTTTCTAGTGATGCCAAAATCTGAAGTTACCAGAGCATCTGCTGAGTGCAGGCTGAAGAGATTGCAGGGACCCTGTAACACTTTGCTTTTCAGCTGGACATGGATTAGCATGTAGGGAAAACATCAGGATTTGTAGGAGACAGCAAAGATCCTAAATAATATGGCAAAATAAAGGAAGAGGCTGAGCCAGGGGGAGAAAAACAGCAGGAGAGATGATAGGTCATCATGATAGGGCTGGGCCAGTAAGGGTTGGCTGGTGGCTGCCAGGAGAGCACAGCATGAGGGACTGGTGCATGGGGAACACTCAGCCCTGCTCCAGAGACCCAAGGGCCAGCCACCCTCGCACAGGTCAGCCCAGAGTTTCCTCTCAACACAAGAGCAGCTCTGTCTGCAAACACATCCGTGTTTGGGTCGTATCTAGGAAGTGACTGATCCATCTGCTCTTCTACTTAGTGTTATGGATGATTAGAAAGTGACTGGCTCAGCTCCAGGAGGAGCAGGAAACTCCCTCCTCTGCTCATTGTAATGTGGGGAAGCGTCTGGGAGGGCACCTGCAGCCCCCGGAGCAGCCAGCTTTCCGACCTGGCATTTCCTGGGGCTGCTGCATTTCTCCTTTAGGATTTGGGCATTCAGACAGAGAAGAATTCAGCCCAGCCTTGGAGATGCCAAATCACAGTTCTCTGGAGAGTTTTGGCTCAGAATGTAAAGATGTTTGTGCAGCTGCTCTTATCAGAACAGTATCAGGAATAGAAAAGCTGTCCTGTGGAAAGGTGAGCTGATTGCCAGCTCTTCCAGCACTGAGTAAAAGCTCAGAAGTGAGGCAGAAGAAAGAGTTTGAATCCTTGTAACCTCTACCCCAAAACTGAAACCTGAGAAGTTAAGCCTGTGGCAAAATCTGACAAAGTTTCACTAAAAAACATTCTCAGAAGAGCACGATAAACAGATCCATACAAGCTCTGGCTGCCTAAACATTCCTGATTTCTCATGTTTCTAGACAAAATTTCATCTCCCTCAAATTTAATGCAACAAAAGGTCTTAATACAGCCAGCTTGGTTTCTAAACTGTTTCCTGAGCTGCCTCCACAGCCTGGAGATCAAGAGGGTTCCTGATTTCATACCATAAACTTATTCACTCCAAAACCTCAGGGAGAACTAAAAGCTGTTACCCCAGACATGGAGTCTGGAATGAGGGAGGCTCATCTGTCAAAGTAGGTGCTGTGTAGAGCAGTTGAGCACTGTAGTTGAAGAGAGTTGAAATTTCTCAGAGCAGCTTTTAATGTTTACCACAACTGATAAGCAAATAGCAACACCACTACTCCTCCGTGGCATTTTTGACCCAGGATGGATGCAATGCACAAGACCTGCTGGTTAAAAGGCTTTAGTGCTTGGCTCTGAGAGCATGTTCAAGTTGTTCCATTTCATCCGCTTGAGACACAGCCTCTGGAGAACAGTCATTCTTCAAATGTTTGCTGCTCAACAGCAGCTGCAGCAGCTGGGAAGCAGTTGGATGCCCCACTGGGTACCTTGTGAGGCAACATCAAAAATACTAACCCTGCTGCTGCAAGGTGTCCAGATCTGGGACAACTTCTGTTCAGATCAGACAGGCACGGGCACAGGCAAGGTTTCCCCTCCCACCCTCTGCTGTTGCTAACAACTCCAGCTTGCAAGAGTCAAACTCTTTATGAAGGCAACAGCAGCTCACGTTCCTCTGGCCTTAGCTATCACAGGGGTAGAGCGTTGCTGCTTAGACACAGGTTTCTTGGGGACTTCATTTGTGCTTGGCAAGTTCTCACAAAGTCAAAGGACTCCCCCATGCCCTTAATGTCTTGTATAAGTCTTTCTAGTCCAGCATCCTGTCTCCAACAGCGCCAGGAACAGTTCCTTATCGCAAGGGCCTTGAGACAAAAAGAAAATGCAAAATCTTTATGTATTTTCCTTGGCTTTACCTTTTGTGTGCAGCATTCCTAGGGAGTGAGTGAGGTCAAGAGAGCCTAAACCCAGCCCCTGAGCCCTCCTACGAATACATCAGCACAAGCTGTGCTGCATTTGCTGGAGCAGTTTGACTGAATCTCACCAGATTTTTGCTCAGAGGACAACTAAAACCATGCATCTCTTTTTCTGGGATCAAGGTGTCAGAGTTCCAGCAGACATTCTCATTTTTAGTATGAAAAATGGACTTTTAAACCCTTTTGCAACTTCAGGTGCTTTCTGACTGCTGTGTTTTACTACAACAGCTTTACAAGCAATTCCTAGAGCTGCATCAGCAGCATCACTTACTGGGGACACCACCACAAGAGCTCTTTGTTACTCTGGGAATGGGAATTACCATTTCTGGATTAGGCAAAGCAGCACTGGCAGAATCCTGACTTTGACACCCCAAAGACTGGAGCAATTGGCTTCAATCTCTGCTTCCCTATCTTTCCCTAGGACTGTGGTATTCGAGCAGCTGCATAGAGCCAGCATGGAAACTATTTGGCTGTCTCTTAAATTGTTTAGCTATTTTCGTTGCATTTCAACTCTGTAACAGTTATATGCCTCTCCTACACTGGCACCCCTCTGCTCTGCTTTTCTCCACAAAGTCATTGTTGAGCTTGGCAGGTGCCAGTTGGGTTTTTATAAATAAAGCACCAGCATTCCATGCAGGGCTGACTTCCAAAACTAAATCCTCAAAGCTTAGAACATGTATTGGAGGATAGAGCATAGAAAGAGATAGGGGGTAGCAGAGCATTGCTGTTCCCAGCTCAGACAATCCCAATTGCTTCTCCTGCTGGCACAGCCTCTCTTGGTTTTCCACCCCCTGACAGTTCTGCACTCCTATCTCTCCTTCATGTGCAATTTTATTACATTAAATCCTATTTACTCTCACAGAACATCTACTGAAGATAAACTCAGAGCAGGATGCATGAGATGTGCCTTTTAGTTTTGATTCACCTGTTGGCCTGTTAAAAAGATGACTTGTTGAGAGACACCTTCCTCACCTGTTTAAAAAACAAAAGCAGTACTTCTAGTGTTTGCAAAGCCCTGAGTCTTCTTATGAAGGGAGCTGACCATCAGTAAACCATTTTATTTGCAGAGTATTACAAACAAATCCCTAGAAACAGGAGCATAGTCACAGTGCCAGCAGTGCTCACCTAAATACATAACCTACTCTGTTTATCCAAGTACCTGCGGGAATATTCCCAGCATGCCTGCCAGGCTCTGCATTTCAAAAAGCAGTCTGCTGAACCAGAGCACAAGCAGCTAGCAGCAAATGTCACCATGTCAGGAAGAGATAAAATTCACTTAATATACTAGTTACCATTTTTTTTTTCATTTTTTACTTTTCTTTTAACCTCAATTAAAGCTTACCCTGCTGAACTGCAGAAGAGGAGAGAAACTGCAGTACTGAAAGACTCAGCAGATGGGAGGGCAATGACAGTTAAACAGTCATCTGGGTTTGTATCTTTTACAAAACAGCACTTCCCAGGCCCCTCTAAACTAACTTAACTCTCTCTGCACCAGAAACAACTAAACTCACATGATATCAAACCAGCACCACCCTTTCCCTGACCTGCAAGTTTTCTGTAAGACAAAAAAGTGGTGAAGGTGTCTCAAAGTCTTAAAAGACATGTAAGAACACAGGCTGTGTGTTGCCCTGATGCAAACAGAACACAAACAAAGGAAGCGTTCAGCGTCGTGGCCAGGCTGTGCAGGTGGTGACATCTCCAGGGGTTTTGTGGCTTGCTTGAATACTGGTTTACTTAAAAATCCAGTGAGTAATGACTCTTTGAAGACAGGAGAGCTCTCAACCTGGGGAAAAAAAGTGGGGTTGGAGTCTGTGTTGGCATTAAAGGGCACTAAACCTGTTGCTCCCAATACTGAAAGGACTAACTTTCTCAACCACCATTCCTTTCCCCAAGAGCCCCACCAGGGACCTTGTGGGACCAAGCTGCCCCAGCACAGCTAGGTTTCGTTCAGCTCAGCCATTCCCACCTCTCCCTGCACAGCTCCAAGGGCTCAAGGTGCAGCCCAAGGAGTTGTTTTTGCAGTGCAATGTGCCAGCACAGCTGTGCAGGGGAAGAAACCTTCACAGTGACATATCCTGCACTGTTCTCAGCTGCTTATTACTGCCCTCCTGCCACCCAACCAGCAGCCACCACTCCCTCCATCTGCCTACATTAGAGCCCCTCCTAGCCTGCTCCACTCACAGTGATCACACTAGCTTCAAAACAATAAACACTTGAACTTTTCTAGTCCAGCTTGGTTTTGACAGAACCAAGTTAGTATCAGGCCTCAGATCTTAAACCTTAAGCAAAACAAGATATCAAATTTGTCTACATTTGCATTTCTAAAGCTTCACCCACACATCTAATTTTATAATGTCACTAATACACATATGCCTCAAACTCTGCTGTTTTAAGAGGAACAAGCCATCCAGAATTCATGGCAAATGCCTTTCCTGACAGAGCAGTGGCAGTGCCTGTGCTCTGGAGGGGAACCTTAAAAAGGCACAGCAGAGTGATTGTATTTACAGCCATAGGTAATGGCTGATTTAAACTTCCCATGACCATGAACGTACACCTGGCTAGGGAGCTGGCTTACAAACCTTAGCAAACACTGTATTTGTTCATTTCTTTGTGAGAGGCCATGGCTATTGTGCAGATGTTTGTCCAATTAGCACAGTTGTAACTACAGACCCTGAGAACTTGAATTTGCAGATTTTTGCCCACTTGAGTACTGGATGGCCAGACACCCTCTCTTAAGGCTTGTGATGAAAAGGCAGCACCAGACACATGCTGACAGTGGTAGTGCTAGAGTCTCAGATTCCCACCAGCCTCTGCAGTGTGTAGAGGAGTGACAATTAACCTCCCTTGCTCCTTCTAACCTTGGCTGCAGAGCTTAATCCCAAACTCTTACAATGTGCCTACCGAACCTCATCTGCATCTTATCCTGAAGATGAAACAGCTGCATACAAGGCTTGTTTGCTATCACCCACACCTCAAAAGCAGCAATTAAAAGGTACAGTAATATGCAGCATTTTTAAGACAACCCACCTTGGTTTTTAAGCTATCTTGGCCTGGACACAACATGCTCCTTGGCAGCAGAACACACTGCTGCCATCTGCCTGCTCCTCCCGAAGGCTGCAGGGCACACCAAAGCATGTAGAACCAGGCAAGGCAGGACGTCAGACCCAGAGGGAAATAAAGGAGCAGGGCACAGGTCTGGGATAGAGGACATGGAGAGCGAGCAGGCTCACCACCAGTTAACTGCAGATTTCAGCCAAAGCACAGAGCTGAGGTCAGAACAGCAGTGACACCTTAAACAAGACCCTATTTACTGCTTTGGTCACACCACGGGAAGACAGGAAGTAACTGTGAAACAGTAAGATTTCACAAATAAAACAGTCAGCATTTATTGTTGTATTACAAAACACTTCATATTTTGGCAATATTTTACAGTTTATTCTTTTCCTTCTTAGGGCCTGTTGAAAAGGTATGGGGGGGAAAGAGAGAAGAATGTTGAAATCAAGATTAAATTTCAATGTTTTGCTTAAAAAAAATCCTCCCAAACCACCCCAGTCCCTCCCACCAAAATAAAAATCTAGTTTCACTCAATTCCACTATCCAAAGAGGCCATGGGTGAAGCGGCAGGCAAAACTCTGGCAATTTCACTATCAAACGCATCAAGAAGACACAGAAAACATTCACAGTGGTCTTCAGTATGGTCTGTTGCGTTGATCGTTTCTGAAATCATTTCTGGAAGGGAAAGAAAGTGATAAGGAATCCCTTAAGGAAATAACAAATGGTCCCTTCAGTCAAACACTTCTGCATCAACTTGTGTGTATTCCTGTATGCTTTGACGGCCTTATCCGAAAACACTCACAAAACACACTCAACAGGCAAACTGACTTCCTTCCTCTGGAAGCTCCTGTCTGTGGTCAGTATTTTCCATGCACACTCCCCCCTCCCCCCCCCAACTCCTTCCCTACAGTCCTTATCAATTCAGCAACCAAGCGAAGGCAAAGACACTGCTCACCTTCCTCCCATTTTACCACCATAGCCACCTCCCCGGTCACCACCTCTGCCACCACGTCCTCGATAGCCTCTTTCTCCTCCATAGCCACCTCTCCCACGGAAATCTGGAGGAAAACACAAGGTGAGACATCAGCCAGGTCTTTCAAAAACCTGCAGATGCCTTTAACACTTGTAAGTCTTCAGAAGAGACATGGCTGTTTTTACACACCTCCCGACGGACGCGAATCCTCTGGCCTGGGCTCACCACACTGGTTGCAGGAATTCCTGCGAGCGAAGTTCATGTTACCACAGGACCTAGGAAAGACAAGGATCGCCCAGACTTAGCTGCTAAGAAGCTCAGAGAGCATAATGAAACACCACTGCCCAATGAAAATGACACTTACGGGTTAGGACAAACCCAATCACCATTTTTGGGTTCCCCACTTCTACCCTGGAAGCCCCCACCTCTTCCATATCCACCTCGTGAACCTGTAGACAAAATTACAATCACAGTAAAGGAGGGGAAGTGTCTAGGACCTGCACATGAGAAACATTTCTTAAGGACTGCCACTGGCTTCAGAACCCAAGGGACAGACAGACTTTTCAGGTGGAAGAAAGTGTTTTTAATGTAAATATCTCCCCACTGGGCAAGTCTCTGAAACCACATTAGGAACTCTGAAAGCAGCAGGTAATGCCAATGCCAAAAAAGGTACCACCATCGAATTCAGCATCTTCTAGCTGTTTGGCTGCTAGCTACAAGATGGCTAGAAGACTTGGGCAAATCACAACAGATGTGTCAGCCACTGCCAAATCTCAACAGCATTCCATGTCCTGAATTAGTGTATCTGCACAGCTGAAATACACATGCTCATATGGACAGATCTGGATGTAGGCAGAGGAGTAAAATCAAGAAGCAATGATAGCATGTGGTGGCCAGAAAAGACTGCTCCCACCACCTACACTCTTATAGCAGTAAAAGGAAACTTCATCTACTTGAGTAGTCAATGGATAAATATAAACCCACCATGTGCATCAATAACGTTTCATAAAGACTTAACAATGTGTAATATCAATTACATGTGGCCAGTTAAAAATTCAACAACAAAAACTCTGTCTGGATTAACGCAAGGCTGCATCTGGCAGAAGCACAGGGACAACACAGTTCTTGCTTTCTGCATCAAGAAAATTAAGAACTTTTATCCCAGTTAAGTTTTTGAAGGATCAGTCTCTATCAGCCTAAAAACCTGCCCAATTTAAGAACTAAAATTTGTTGATAGCCACCCTGTAAAGCATGCTTTCTGTAAAAGGGTAATTAATATCCAGTGGCTACTGAAAAAAAAGCATTACACAGAGAATCAGGGAGATTGACGTCTATTTAATTAAAGGAGTCAGACATCCACTGCTGCTCTAAGTCAGCAGGCACCTGGAAACAGCAGAGTATCTCAAGGCTTTGCTGCAATAAGCAAATACTTGCTGGGAATTCACACCTAACTATGTGAAACCTGTACAGCACTGGCATCACTGTTACACTATCTCTTTAAAAGCAATGCTGAGACACTCCTGAAGACTCTCCAGTCCACAAATTCTGTGCTGTGCAGAAGAGATTTCAGATTTCAGTTTACTTAACTTGGTTCAATCCTTACTCCTCCCATTCATGGCAGAAGCCCAGAGGCCCATATACCTCAACCAACCACTGCTTCAAACCAGTAACAGTTAAAAAGCATTAACTATACAAAACCAAGGATTCTACAGATTTCAGTCCCACCTCGACGTCCACCACCTCCACCTCCTCTCATGAACTCAGGCCTTCTAGTTGCAAAAGAAACTTTGATAACATTGCCATTGAATTCTTTCCCTGTGGAAGGACAGAAAGCGAGAGAAGGATCAATACAGCTCCCAACAGCAGCAGTGAGTTCAGAAGAGAAGCGATTTTGCACATACAGACTGCAAACAAAGCTCTTAAGACACAGGGAGGCTGTGCTAAACCTCTTCCTTTGAAAGCACTGGTCCAAATGTGAGATGGCAAACACTGAAATACATAGTAGGTTCTCTGTAAGCTCGCAGGTACATATCGTATTTCTGCATCAAGTCTGAAGAGTTTTATACCAATGTATTTCTGGGATCTCCTCTCTCTCTCTCTCTCTCCACTGAATCCATAACTTAAAGCCACCTTGTTCTTCACTGCATATGTACAAAGGACTGGGCACAAGACTGCCATTACCGTTGCCAAAGTCCAAAAACATCACCACAACATGAATAGTATCAGTAGTACCACTGCAGGAAATCCCTCCAGGCACTAACGCAGATTACAGCTCTGTTGGTCAGAACAACTTCCACCCTCCCACATGACTTAACTCCCTCTCTGCACCAGCTGCTATTCCACCAAATGAGGGAAAGCCAGCACACACAAACCACCAAACCCAAAAACCAAAGAAAAAGTAGCCTGGGGTTATTGATTCGCTTCTTCCACTGCTCGTTAGTCATAAATAACCACAGGAACAGGAATTCTCACCCACCGTCAAACCAGTCAATTGCTGCTTTAGCAGAAGGAGGGTCATCAAAAGACACTGTTGCTTCTCCCTTTGGTTTGCCAGTATCTTTATCTGTATAAAGATTTATCATAGGTTTGCCAGTCTTTTTGTTGGTCTGAAAAGAAAGGTTGTACACTTGGCATAGGGGAAATAGTGGTAAATTGGTTCAGAGCCGAAACAGTAACAGCTAAGCATCACTAGAAGGAAAACTCTTGGAGCTAGACGTGAAAAAGACGCTTTTGACTGAAGGACACTGACTGGCTGCTCTCCATCAAGGAAGGATGGGCCCAGTTTTAACCACAAAACGAGGTCAAGTGCAGGAAGCCAATTTAGCATTGCAGAAGCAGAAGAAAGAGCCACAGAACACAGAAGCATCGCTGCTGAAGTAGGAAGGTGTTACAACAGACAGAATGTCAGTGCTAATGGTTACAAAGGCTAAACAGGAGATACAAAGCAATCTGAACGGCACTAGAGGAAAACTGCTAGTGCTGCCAGTGTACAAATGAGCTGTCAACTGGGAGCCCAGATAACAATATTATCTACAACTGCTGGGGAGTCAGAGCAAGCATCTGCCTTGAATGATACCAGTACACTTCCAATGTGCTAGCTCCACAAGTTCTCTTCCTTCTTACCAATGATTTCTCATGTCACATACCTTTATAATGCCAATTTGTTTGAAATAGTCTGCCACTTGATCTGTTGAAACATCCTCTCCAAGTCCTTGCACGAAGATAGTGTTGTTATCAGAGTTGTCAGACTCTGAATCTGTGAAAAAATAAGCCAAATTTACCATGCATTTTTGTGGCAGCAACAGAAGCAACATTTTAAGCTCTGGTCTATGCTGTCCAGTAGAAGACCCTTAAATCCCAAAGTCATCTTGTGTGAAAGAAAAGATGAGCAGAGAGCATGATTTTGAAGTTAGCACCATTGACTGCAGAAGTACATGCACAGCACCTTCAGGTACTGCAGCACATCAGAGACCAAACACATTCACCAGCTGACCAGCTGTCTGCCACGCACTTGACTTGTCCATACAGGTAGGACATCTAAACCCAACAAAGTGGTGTGTGTTTGAGACAGCACGAGTTTATCGAAAATACTATGGCAGTGGAAGCAGCTGCTTGGCTGATTCAAAGATCATCAGCAAATTCTTACTTGCTGCAGGAGAAGACATCCAAAAATTCAGATGCACTTCAATAAAATAAATTTCTTAAGCCATGGGAATAGCAGCCACATCCTTCTCCCTAGACAAACATTTTAAAAGCAATGACCCAAGAGCAACAATCCATTCCCACCCAGTTGTTTTCTTACCAGCATCTGATCTCGGTCCATAATCCCTTTGGCCTACAAAATGGGTTTAAAAACAAAAAAAGAAAACAAAAAAAGAAAAAACATTTTTAGCAAAATGTTTTCAAGTGACGTTTTTAGAGACAAGAAAATAGTCACAGTATGAATGTAATGCATCTAAGATCTAAAACATTTAACCAGAGATTTAGAGAATATTTAGATTAAAACGTTCAACAGAAGGTGTCTGTAGGACGTTAACGTGTTCTTTTACTTGCAGCACGTGGCAGTTGCCACGCTGATGCTATGCTGGTGTTAGCTTGCAAATGCTGGTTGTCAGATCACCAAGCAGTTTACCACTTTTTTACCTCTAGTACCTTTCTAAGAAGCATTTGCCACAAAAAATTTTTTAAAAAAGACAAAAAAAAGGAAAGAAAAGAAAACCAAATTCCGGTGAATGTCACTGTCTCCACAAATTCTTTCATGCAATTTGACAAGGTAGAAATTCAGTTTATTGCTAAAAGGTTTGGCTATTAAAACTCATGAACACACCAGCCTCACCAAATTGCTACAATGCTTCTACTAGATAGTAACAAGATATTGGTGGCTTTTAGATTTATAAAGAATTTCCACTGAAACATTTTGGGATCTCGGCACTTACCACCGTAATTTTTGAAGCCACCACGGTCACCACCACTGCAGAGGAAAAATTGAAGAAATGATTTCTTCCTTAAGTCTCTATGTGCTGAGCCCAAGGCTCAATCTACAGTTAACTGATCACAAGTTGAGAGTTACTGTCTGGCAGCTAAAGCACCATCTTTAAGTTGTCCTCACTACTGGTTCATGTTCACAGATTACATTACATGGAAGTGAATGCTCTCTCAGGGTGCTGCACTGGAAAAGAGAAGCCCTAAGGAGTGCTTTAAACTAACCCATACACATTGATGTTGGTTCAACACTTTCTCCCATCCCATAAGCCAAAATGGCTGCTACTAAAAACTAGGGTTTAAAACTGAAACATTCTTTCATGAAGGTTAATGGGCTTTAATTATAGATGTAATTGCTACTTTGGAATAATCAGTACTCCAGCACTTTCCTAGAAGTAAGGAGAGCTAAAGTTAATTAACCTCCATCGTTATGCATTTATCTGGGGGGGACAAATTAGCAGATTCAGCCATTCTCTGAAAAAGGGTCTGTGGGGACCTACTGTACGATTAGCACTTGACATGACAGAGAAGGTGTGTGTATGTGAGCTTCAAAAGCAGAGGCCGTGGAGTTTTATGTCATTCATTCTGAAACCTGTGGCACAAAATGTAGACCAAGTTAAGAGATGACACACATCAATTTGCAAAGGTTAGAAGGGGATTTTAAACAGGATGTTATGTCTCCAAGCATGTGCATGAAAATAAACCCTTGCTCTTTTCAGTTTAATGTTCATACTAGCAGGACTTTTCACAACAGTAATTTTAACTGCATCCATGTTATGAACACAATATAATCAATATTCAAAGCCTTCAGGAAAAAGACAACCCCTGGATTTTTTTAGAAAGTCAATACCCAAATGTCAAAAAGACTCTCATTCTGCTATGTACCCTTGCCTGCCTGTCCTCCTCCACAAAGGGGGACAGCTGACACCTGAACATGGGGCAGGTTCACCTCCCCCTGACAGCTTTCACATTCAGCAGCTAAGGCGCAGCCGTGAGTCCAAATCTTGCTCTTATCTGGTTATCTCCAGACCTTGGACTACTGTGCCAGTGCCAATAGCCTCTTCACCAAAGTGCTTCACAAACAGAAGTTGCTCCGGGTTTTAATTCAACCTATCTGCCAACACATCATGGACCAAATGTGGGATGCAAGCACCCCAGCAAAAGGTAACCAGAAGAATTAGGGAGTAAGGTATTACCAAAACTGGATTAAAAGAAACGTTCTTTGAAGGGTGATGGACATTCTGTGACAGTACATATAAGGAATTTTGGATGCCTGTCACAACAGACTAATTTTTACTGGGGCATTTCATAAAACAATTTTTTGCTGCAGATTTTAAATTGCTTCTGCACAGAAAAAACCTGAATGCTAAACTGCAGTGATATTGACTCATAAGCAACTCATTCTGCTCATTAAAGAGGGAAAAATAAATGAGTATTATATGCAACATCAGAGCTGGTCTTTGTTCAAGGCTGGCAGTTTTCAAGGATCGATGATAGCAACACAATGGCAATCTAAAATTTACTGCAAATCCCTTTCTGGCATCTCCATTTAACTTCAATTAAAAAACCTCCTTCAGTATGACACAATTTTCAGCAGGATGCCTGCTCTTCCAGGATTTTAACTCAGAAATAACAAGAATGAATATATCAACCATGGAAACGTTCTCAGACTTTTCCAGCCCTAGAATATGGTCCCTATTCATCAGAACAGCATTATCCTGAACACATCTTCTGATTTGAAAGTACACAGCAGCAGAGACACAAATAGGAAAAACACATGAATCTAAAAGCATGCAGAAAAGGTTTATGATTAACACAGGATTTTACAGGAAGTCAGGGTTTTGCTCATGTTCTGGGCTAAAAAGTGTGCACCATGATTCTGAGAAGCAACAGAACTGGGTACATAAAATAAAAGGATTCACAATCAAATGCCTCACTTCCAACCTGGTGATACAGTAACTCTGCACCCCACACTAACAAGTGCAATCTTCAATTTTTAATTAGTTTTTTAATTAATGTCTGTAGAAATGTTTTTACCCAAGTATGCTACAGCATGTTATCTTCTGCTTAGTCTCACATGACCAACTTAACCCAAACCTGCACCAACTCAGTGCCAGATACCTTTGATGACAGATTCATGCTTTCCTCCATTTTAAGTCCCACCTCTTTTGTGCTTTATGAAGCTGCAGTGTGTTACCTACCTGGGACTGCTGGGCAAAGCTACCTAAGATCCCCAGGAAGCATGCAGACACGCTGCAGCAAGTTAAGTCAAACACAGTCACTGGCTGCAAGCAGCTGATGTCAAAGTCTCAGATTTACCCCTCAGAGATCCAAAATTCAAGTCTGAATCTCAGCCACTGGCTTACCTTCCACACTGTTGTCACAGAGTGTGTGGAAAACACAACTGTGATGCTTCACAGCCTGTGGCTTTACCAGCCTTGCACACAGACCAGATCGACAGGTGCCCAGGAGGAATTTGGGGTTGCAACAGCCTACATTAGAGTCATGGACTGGTAGCTAAGGTTCAACAATGCCACCAAAGATATTAAGAAACTGAACTGCAAGCAGCCAGAATGTGTATGTGGCACCATTCAGGGCATCAAAACTTTACTGCTGTGAAAGAGACATCATCAGGTGTTCTCCTCTCCTACAGTCAGTGATATATTTAAACATCACCAGCCTGAGTGTAAATGGAGTTCATATGAACACTGCTTACTTCAGCTGGGAATAACTCTGCAAATGACAGGCGCAGCTACATGGAGAGCTGAACATTACAAATACAAGAAAACTACTTTACAATAGTGATCAGATATTGGCAGTTAGCACCAAGAATTCAGTAACCAATTTCAGCCTCCAACATGCATCCATGTCTCACCAAGCATGTGGGAGGTGCATTTAAGAGTGTATTTTTACACACAAGAAGGCAATGCTTAGTGAACCAATAAAGTCACTGACAGATGGCTTTTTTTTCCCTTTTGGCTGCCTACATTTATTGCCTCTGTTCATGTTATTCCAACGTCTATATAAGGCCAAGCTGAAGCATATACAAGTCAAAATACTAATTCTGAACACAAACTGCAGTGGTGTAAAAACCAGTTGCACTAAAGTTGCACTAAAGCTGCAGTTTCTTTCTATCACAATAAGCTATTTCCCACTCAAAACAGCTAATCTAGCAGTTCAGCTGTATAGGTAGCTTTTGTTTATAGACTGTCAACATCTAACTGTGTAAGAGGAAAACAAAACAAAAACATATATCCTGAGCAAAGTGAGGATTTCTATGACAAATCCTAAGGCACTGGTAAATCCTCTTCTAAACTGTGTCTGTGTAGCTGCGCGACCAGACTGCATGAGCAGATTCAAACACAAAGCTCCTCCCATTTAATCCCAGACTCTAAAAGCTGGGCAGTATCACAGGTACAGCTACTTGACTGCCTGAATGGCTTTCCCAAGGTGAAAGAAGACAAACCTGCTTTGTATTACCGCTGTATTTTTCACTTCCATGCCTAACCAAAACAATTTGGTACCACAACCACGATGAGTTCATTCCTTACCTTTCAGCTGAGGACTCTAACAGAAAGGTGACTTACTCTACAAGGAAAGACTTCTCAAGAATTGTACCTGCTTTCTAACCAAAAGAGCTCAAAGATGAGACTCTTCTACTATGGGTTTAAAAAAAAGAAAAGAATTTGCTTCTTAGTCAAATCACAAATTAGTGAGATCATCAATTTCTCAAGCTTCAAAATAAAAGGGTGGGAAAATTCTATGAAAACCCCAAAAGATGCAATTCAAGACCATTTAAAAAAAATAATCTGAAGAATAATTTTGAAAGTTAGTAAGATTAAAAAGTGAACATGTGATGTGTAAGAAAAGGACTGCTCTCTCTTGTGATACTATTAGCTAGGTAATCTGAACAGCAATTTCTCTAAAGATATTTTCTTCTCAGTTGTGGAAGAATGCTAACAGATAGGGGACGCAGCTGTGCACCACCCGTCCTTTGAGCTAGCCTGTGAACAGCCTTGAGGCATGCTTAGAGAGATACTAAGAGGAATTGACAAGGGCTGTAAGCTGTAAACAGGACGAAAAGGGCGATGGTTGAGAACACAGGTGGTCAGTCGGGAATAGCAAATAGCAGCATGTGGCTTAACGTGGGAACAGGTTGACAGAGTATAAATATGACAATAAATGCAGCAATAAACGAGCAAGAGTTTAAACTCAATATATTGAGTCTGTGTCTTGATTCTCCTGGCCGATTGCTCCTACACTCAGTGATGCATGACTTTGCACAGGCACAGAAGAAAAATGAATGCTGAAAGCCATTCAAGTTTTCAGAATAATGATTCCTACCTTAACATTACCAACTATGTTCTGAAGTACTTCTGTAAATGTACTTCAAAAGAAAGTAAAGCTCTCAAAATTTAAAAATGCTGATTTGATTTTGCCCCAAGTACTGCAGGGTAATGTTTTGCACTTGCAGACTGCTCTGAGACATCTTCACTCAAGTTAAGTTCATACAGGCCAAAGCCACTCACAGGAATCTTACAGGAAAACTGATGTTGCAGCCAAAGTCACTGTACCACAAGTACAGGACAGCAGCAAGTCAGCATGACCCTGGTGACAGGATGCACTCATTAGGCAACACAGCAGCAAGAACACCAATGCCTGGGTACCTCTTACCAATGAACAACAAGCTGCAACAAGTTCTGCCTCCACTTTAATGCCAGCTAAGACAAACTTTCTGTTGCTAGTTAACAGAAGAAATTAATTGGCTATGATCTCAAGATAGCCAGTAATTTTTTTGTGATATCAAGGAACAGTATTAATTTTGGTGTTGACAGAACTCATTTACACGTTATTTTTCTAACCACTGTAAAAATCAGAGCCTATGTTTGTACAGGTATCTGTGCAGATATATACAGATCTGTGTACAAATATCTGTGTAGACAAGATTTTTAGGCAAGACTATTTCCTAATGGCTATTCAATCTCCACAGCTTATCAGCAAGCATTAAAGTGTGATTGAAGTAAAAAACTGAAAATGAGAACCAGTTCCTGGAGATGGACTTGACATTCCTACAGAAGCTGCTTTTAGGAACAAGAAGAAAAAGAAAAAAATAAGAAAAAAAAGAAAGAAAAAACCAGAAAAAAGAAACCCAAGGAAACAAAACCAGAGCTCTGTACTAAAACCGTACCTTTTCACAGGACTAAACATGATTTCTTACCTTATTACAAGCATTTCCCCTTCATTATAAAGTTCGTTATTTAATTTAACCTTTCACATTTTTCTAATAAGCATGGCTTTAGTACAATATGTATGTCAGAAGCAGACTCCTCCACCATAATTACCCAAAAGGAATAAACACCTGTGGCATTGTCGTTTCAGAAGAATTTCACTGCAAACAGCATTACAGACTGCATCACTTAACAGAAGCAGACAAACCTCCTAGACTTGCCTTCCTACTTTGATGGTTTTTCCCCCACTTTCGCATCCACCGCCACTCTTTTCCTTCTTTTTGGCTTCCAAGTGCACTGAGTACTAGTATCTACATGGATGTCTGAAGAAAATTTTTCTTACATCTTGGAAATAATATGGGAAGAGGCTTTATTTTCACAGACATTAATTTATCTGACTTTAGCTTCCAAAGATAGAAGTTTGTTTCCAAGTGATAAAATCTACCAAAAGTATGTTTTCTGAAGCTCACATTCATTCCTCTTACTGGAAAGGGCTTGGCTACAAACAGCTTTTCCAAAAATCAGATTTTATCACAGGAATATGGAAAAACCTCATTCACATAGAAAAGCCAATTTTAAAATCAGTTTTAACCAAAAACGCACTTAGATATTAATCTGTTAGTTAAGTTTATATTACATAAAACCCCAGCAAACTGTAAATATTTTGTAATTATGCTACCACACCTAATTAGGAGAGACAGGGTCCATGCACACCATCAAAACAACAAGCCATGAAGTACAACTTGGGACCAGCCTAGGAGTAGGCAAACTTTAAATATGGTTTAAAAAGAGTACTTTCAGAAATCATCAAGTCTTAGCACACTGTTGGGTTATTTTGCTAAAATTAGATCAAACAGCCCTGTATAGTTGAGTACTTCATCTGGAGTTCTAGAATTGTGCAGCCCACTGAAGGGTAAGTGGTGCTGACAAGCAACACTTCAAAGCTCACCAGAAGCTTCAAGGTTCTAACTTTGCATCCATGAGCACTCTATATCTCCAACCATTTCACAGAGGTACATAAAGGCAAGCAATTGTGACAGTTAATATTAAGAAATAATAATGTCATCTGCCCTAATTCAACAAGATTTAGAGCAAAGGTCCCAGTCTCTCAGACCTATGCATGAAAACATCTGCAAGCACTGAATTAAACATGTGCATACGTTCTCCTGGCAGGAACAGGGCCTAAGGCAGCAACAGAAGGGGTAACAGCACTGCTACTATTCAATATCTACCTTAAACAAACACGTTTAGGCTGACAATAAAATAGTAATAAACCCTCTATTTTAATGGAAGACTGAAACTGCAAAAACAGTCAAGAACAAGTAATGGTATTACTAAATTATGTAGAAAGCAGAAAGTTAATTAGCCAACCTTAGTGTAATGTTTTGTCACTGTAAAGTCAAAATCATTCCCTGCTAAAATGTTAGCTACATGAGCTATGAAGTTTATAAAACTCTCTCAATCCCTAGATGTTGATTTTCTTGTCATTGAAAACATTTTTTTGCAGGTTTTAAAATATCTTATTTCAAGGGATGGGCTTGGGCAGGTTTTGCATTGCTCATGTAAATAAAAAGCAGCTATCTGTCCTAACCATCACACATTTGGTCTCAAACTACCTGAACCCAAAAGCTTTTCCTAGGCAAAATGCATTCCTGTGCAGTGCAGAAAGGTTCAATTTTAGAAAACTTCTGCTTTTGGAAATCTAAATCTGACCCACATTAGGGACAGACAAATAGTAAACAAAAATTAAAACTGGGTAAATAATAAGAAGTGAGGGTATGGAATTGCAGGCACTGGAATGAGATCACTTACCTGTATCCAGACATATGACCTCTTCCATCCATGTCATATCCCCCTCTACCTCCTCCCTGTGACCCGCCATATCCTCTATTATCTTCTCCATACCTACTCTTTTCACGACGATCATCTGGAGGAACGAGTAAGACAGAATGAAACATGAGCAAACTGCAGTGCAAACTGCAGTGCAATGACAATTCCCACCCTACTCATTTTTTGCCCCTTCAAGCCTACCACATGAAAACATCAACTCCTTTATCTCTCTTACATTAGCTATGACACAACACAATGGGACAAAGTTTGACCTTGTTCCAGTTATGTCCTTCGGCTTCCAGGGCCAAGAGGTATCTCAGAATGTAAACACTCTGTGCTTCAATTATAAACCATTTTCCAAGCATTAAACACATATTGTCCAAAATATGTTTCATTCTACTTCCATGTAACCTTCCCAGGTTGCAAAAGACTTAACTGAAGACAGAGTAAGGACAGAGTGTGGGTTATGCCACTTGTCAGAAGCTACTGCAAAAAAAAGGGCTGATTTTAAACTTTTCATTTCCTTCCATCTCAGAATTCACCTACACAGCATAAAGCTGGAACGTGCAGTGCAAAAGCTCCTCATGACTGATCAAGACATGACATCCCCATGCAGGAACAAAGTTGAAAACAGCTTAGAAGACAATTCCATCTGGAATTCGCAGAACTCAGGGGCACGGTCTCTGCAAGGCTGCCTCCAACAAATGCAAATCCAACAGTTTGGGGCCCCAACAGTTCTTCATCTCTGCACAGTGTTTTGAAAGTCTTAACAAATAAAACATTTCCCAAGAACATCAACATGGAAAAAGATCTTTAACTATGCATTGAATCGACTGTCTGTGGAAGGAAATCCAACTATCTCACAGCGTTTCTGTTCAATTTTATTAGCCAGTATTGAATTCAACCTGTGAATTTTACCTTGGCTGTTGTGGCTATAGCTTCCCTTCTGAGACTGGTAGGATTGCTGAGAATGGCCATATGAGCTTTGGTGCTGGTTATAGCCTGACTTTTGGTCATATGAGCTCTGGTGGCCATAGCCCGACTGCTGGTCATATGAGCCCTGGTGCCCATAGCCCGACTGCTGGTCATACGAGCTTGACTGCTGGTCGTAAGAGTCTTGGTTTTGTCCATAGCTTGACTGCTGGTCATAAGAGCTTTGGTGCTGACCATAGTTTGATTTTTGTTCATAAGAGCCTCTTCCACTTAAAATAAACAGAATTTGTATTAATAGCTAAATGTTCACAGCACAGAGAGCAAAATAATGGTTGAAAATTCATGACACTGGTAAAATTTTCCAGTCATTACTGGCATACAGCTATGAAAATACTCTACATTCCAGCTCTGAGGGGATACATGTGGCTTCAAACAGAAGAAATCTGTACGTTACCATTGCTTTCAAGGCATCCTTAGTTTCCACTGTAAATATAACTTAAGAGCATCACTCCCTTTATACATCCCAGTACAGTACTTCCTCTCACCCACTCCCCAGCAGCATGACAAAGGCTGACGCACAGCCTTTGAGCTGCAAAATGCCAAACCCTTCTCTAGAGACTGCAGGGAAGACACTTGTTGCTCATGCTGTGTTGTGCAGCTGAGACTTGCCACCTAGAAAAAAAAATAATCTCCAAATTTTGCTCCCATCGAATTGAAACCTATTTGCCTGGGTGTTCTATCATTTGGCCAAGAACTTCTCTAACCCTTGTGATGTCCTCTGACATACTTGCAGTTCCTCTCACTTCTGTGCCATCTACAAACACTATCCCACAACTTTCACCAGAACCAGTGTCACATCTAGACTACTCCAATCCAAGGTGGCTATGCATTCTAAGAGGGAGTCATAACTCTTCTCTGACTAACAACAACTTCCTATCAACCATGAGGAAACCTCACCTATGCCATACCCCCCTTGGCTACTTCAGCATCCAAGGTAGAAATAAAAGTATTTTGAAAACTTAAACATATGAGAGAATTCCCATTGGGTTACCCTTTCATAGCAAGACATAATATAGATTTATGGGAAATATACTGCATCCAAGAAAACAGTGGCCGTTCCTCATAGCTTTGTTTTCCCTGTGGGTATCTGGTTGTGGCTTAAGGCTATTATTTTTTCAGTAACTGAAATTAACCATTGACCTCTGCCCCCCTTTCTTCTTTTCCTACTCCTTGCTTCCACTCTTTTTCAAAAGATGAGGCAGTACATTTGCCACTCTCCAGTCTTCACCAACCTTACTTGCTAGCCAAACGGTCTCAGAAAAACAAAGAAACAAAATCTAAGAGCCTACAGAAAGCTTCCACCAGCTTTTCAAAGCACTCCAAGATGAAGTTCATTGGGTCCAACCAATCTCAAAATACCCCATCCATGTAAACACCACCTAATCTGCTCTCTCTGAGTTGTAGCCTAGATTGTAGCTTTAACATGACTCACCACAGTGGCAAAGAGCTTGTGAAGACTTCTGCTAATATCTTCACTTCAGAAATATCAGTTTCCACTTTAGCCTCTCCACCATTACCAACATCATCGAAAGCACCCGCTATTTGCTGGTTTTCCTTCATTCCCTCCCTCAGGATGTGAGAGTTACAATTTTGTGGCTACCCTCTTCAAAGTTACTACCATTTAGTTTCTCATTTTCTCCTTCCTTGTTACAACCACACATTGAAAAGTTTCCCTCAAATGCCTTTTTTTCATGTTCTTGACCAAACCAACTTGTTTGGACAATCTATGCATTATTTTTCTTTCGCAGGACATCTAAAGAGTTAAAAACAACATTACTGACTAGTCCTGAACCATTGTACAGCTCTAATAAATGCTGAGAAAACGAAGTAAAGCAAAACTAACCGTGTGCCTGCCTTTGTTAGGGACGTGAGAAAGACTCTTGGAGCGACAGTGACTACCGCTGACAGACTAAGACCTTGCTTGGTTATATTAAGGTGTTTTGTAATAATAACTACAAAACCAGAAACCAAGTACAGGTTTGTAAGTCCAGATTGTTTTGTCAACTTGCAAAACACCCACAAAAATATGTGGACCTTGGACACAAGAATGAAGTTTAGTACATGACAGTGTATTTTAAAGAGGTCACATGATCCTCAATAAAGATCTAATGCAAGCAGTAACCTTGGGTTCCATATGTGTGAAGCTTGTACATGAGATTTTGAAGGTATTCTAGCACCAAGTGCCTTGCTCATCACTATGGGAAGTGGGGTTGTGTTTTCCCATGTACTTTCAAAGCTGTTTCGTTAATTCTCCTGAAACTGATTTGAGTACAACGTGTAGCAAGTAAAATACACCTGCAATAGCATAAAGTACCAAATCAGAGTGCAGTATGCACACACACATCTCAGTTATTGATGAGGACATAAAAAGGGATGTTTTGAGAATCCTACTTAGTAGGAGAAAGATACTTCTTAAATGACATTTCTGAATCCTTTCCTTTCACCAAGAAAAAGCATTCGAAGCCAGAAAAGAAGCCTGTAAATCTAAAAACAGCTAGGCATTCCCTTGCTGACTTTACCTGAGGTTAATAGAAGAGTAATACAAATTTATACAAAACAATATGATTGGAGGGGCACTCAATACATCTTTATCAAAATAATCTCTACCAAGTCCATTCTCCATTGCAGCCACTATCCACAGATTTTCTGAAGCATATCTC
>VWZX01007549.1:490875-576752 GCA_013399015.1 Galbula dea
GAAGGCATAAACCTAAATGGGGCCCACACAGCACACGCGGGAGGGGGGGGTGTGGCACAACCGAAAGGGGGGGACTCCCGACAGACAGGGTCTACATCCTACGCTGCATCCGAGCCAGTAATCCCATGGGATCCTGCCCCCACGCCCCCCACCTCCTAGAAACAGGGGGCGTGGCCTGTGTAACCACACCCCCAGCTGTAAAGGGGTCCCCGGGGAGGGGGCGTGGCCTAGGAGCCATCAAGGGGAGGGGGAGTAGCTCCCCTCCCCCCCAGCAGGGAGCGCGGAGCGGGCGGTAAACGGAGAGGGTTGAGGAGGTGTGAGGTCGAAGGGGCCGCACCCCCCCACCCCCACCCGAACCCGAACATGGCTGCGGCCTTTTCCACCTTACCGCCCTCCCGCCCAACCACACCCCAGCGCTTGTCGACGGTGAGGGGGGGTGCGGAAGGAGGGGAAAGCAAAGCCTCCACCAAGGCCCACCTCATCGGGCCTGAAAACACCTACCCGAAGCCATGGCGGCCGCTAACAGCGAGCTGAGGGGAGGGAGAGAGAAGACAGAGACCGAGCGCCGGCCGCGCGCACCCTGAGGCCCCCGCAGCTCGCGCGGACTGCGGGGTCGAGCAGCCAATCAGCGCGCGCGGCGCGTACCATTCGTCTGAGGAAAGTGGGGGAGGAGGAGAGGAGTTGTACCAAGTCGTGGCCACGGGGGGTGTGGCTTGCACCAAGTCATGGCCATGGGGGGTGTGGCTTATACCAAGTTTGTGGGCGTGTTGGGTGGCAGGGAGGAGTGGAATGGCTTAAATTAGTTTAATTAATAAACATTAGCGCATAATTGGTGTACTGAGAGGGAAGGAGGGCTGCAGGGGTGGAAAACCAGGCTTTGCCCCAGCAGCCCACCCTTCCCTCTCAGCATCCCAACTGGCCATCACCATTTGGGCAGAAAGTCTTTGAGGCCTTCCAAAAGAGAATTCACCAAGGCAAACTTCACAGCAGCAAAAGAAGGAAAGTCCTCGCTATGTCTTGGGAGTGCACAGCCTGGAAAAGAATCATAGAATTATTAAGGGCAGAGAAGACCTCTAAGATCATTGAGTCCAACAATTAACCTAACACTGACAAGTCACCACTAAACCATGTCCCTCAGCACCACATCTATACAGCCTTTCAACCCCTCCAGGTATGGTCACTCTACCACTGCCCTGGGCAGCCTGTTCCAATACTTAACCACTCTTTCAGGTAAGGCATTTTCCTAATATCCAACCTGAAACTCCCCTAGCATAACTTGAGGCTGGTACTTCTTGTCCTATTGCTTGTTCCTTTGAGAAGAGACCAACCTCCACCTTACTGCAACCTCCTTTCAGGGAGTTGTAAAGAGTGAGAACATCTTCCCTGAACCTCCTCTTCTCCCAGCTAACTAACCCAATTTTCTTCACCAGCTCCTCACAAGGCTTAAGTTCTCTAAACCCTTCACCAGCTCGGTTTCCCTTCTTTGGACATGCTCAAACACCTCAATGCCTTTCTTGGAGTGAGGGGCCCAAAACTGAACCCAGTATTTGAGTTGCAGCCTCACCAATGCCAAATACAGTGGCGTAATCCCTGCCCTAATCCTGCTGGCTACACTGTTTTTGATACAGAAGCAAGGTGCTAAAATGGAGTTAAGGAAAACTTCCAAAATCTGGACAAAAAAAACCCCAAAACAGACTGCCCAGAGAGGCTGTGGAGTCTCCTTCTATGGAGGTATTCAAAACCCGTCTGGACGTGCTTCTGTGTGACCTGGTCTAGGGAATCCTGCTGTGGCAGGGGGGTTGGACTAGATGATCTTTCGAGGTCCCTTCCAACTCCTAATATTCTGTGATTCTGTGAACAACAGGTTTTCCAGAGGTTCTGACTCTTAAAAAGCTAATTATAGTCTTGGGAAATGGCTTTCTGAGAAAAGCGATCGTGATCTTAGGAGCCACTTATCTGAAACAAGAGACATTGCTTCAGAAAAGAAGATTAGTGAGGAATTAACTGGAACAACAGCAAAAGCAACATCAATTATTTCATCTGGTTGTATTTTAGAAGTCAAATTTCTTGTTTCAGATCAAGCTACCTTCTTGTGAGAGCTGGAAAGTAAACATGGGCATCAGCCAGGGATCAGCTAGTGTTGGGAGGCTTTACCCTGTTTTTTGTTGTTTTGTAAAGGCAGCGAAGAGCATTCTCTGATTTCAGCTGGATTGAGCAGATTTGCAGTTGGGTCTTTCTTCCCTCCCTCCCCAGTCATAACAGCAGGGGTCAAGTCCCACTGCCACAGCCTAAAATAAGTTTCTTTTCAGAAACAAGGAGTGACTAGAATGATTAATTTAAAAATGGCATTTAGCAGTCTGCCCATTTTTCAGTTTCTCTTTGAAAAACTTCATCTCTTCCAGCTGCAACATCTTCTTCACTGCCGTTAGCCTTCCTGAGTCTGTCACAACCTGGGACCTCTCATAAAGGCTGCCTTCACAATACAGCGTGGGGATTAGGGCAGATCCCAAACAATGCTCTATAGCCATGGGCAGGGCAGGGGGTGTGGTGGAATCTTTTGCCCTGAGTAGAGCCTCCCAGTGCCTGTACATTCCTCAGAGACTGAAGGATTTTCAAAAATTGAAAACAGCATTAACTGGGACAGAGTGACAAACTCACCCATCTGTTTGCCTGCTGACATGTCTGTGCTCTGCTTTCCTGTTGCTTTCCAAAAACTTTGGAGCTGGGGTAGGGAAAAGATGTTGGTCCCTCAATCCTCTGTCTTTGGCTGAAAGAGAATGCAGGTGCTTCAAACTCTTTCCCCATTTTGCAAAATCAAAGAGGTCAGGGGAAGCTTCTTCTGATCCTTCCTGTGTAGATGTGTCCTCACAGGTCTCTCGTTAGATCTGAGCCAGCAGCCAGTGACTGGGGTCATGAGAAGCTGGTAATAGGGGAATGTTTCTGCAATGTAGCCATTTATGGCAAGCAGATGCAGGTCAAAGCCTTCGCTCACTGTTGGGGTCCCCAAACACTCTTGCAGCAAAGCCTCTATTTCTCTCCGCTTCTCACTTTTTTCCTGCACGTCCCTCTCCTCATGCAGGGTCTTCTCGGGGCAACCACCTGCCATGCTGGAGCACTCCTCCATCTGCCACTTCCCTTCAGGCAGTGGTGTGTTCATTCGGCATGTGCACAGCAGTGCAGACAAACAGCAACGCTGATGCTGTTTGAGCAAGTTTAGCCTGGTTTGTAACGGACTGACACAGAGAGAGCCTGTCTTTGGGCAACCCTCTATTTGTGCCAGTGTGAGTGGAATTGACTCTAGTCTCCTTTCTGCTTCTCTCTCCCACACCTGAAGGGAAATGCTTGCTCTTTCCAAGCAGCCTGACCCCGGGACACAGCAGTGGGGAGTGACCAGGGGTGATGGGGGCCCCCATCATCCCAGGGAGGCTGTGCATGGTGGAGGGCAGGCAGGAACCCAGCCGGGGATGAGCTTCCAGTCGCAGCTCACCCCTCTCCCTGTGGATATCCTCCCCTTCTGAAGGAGAAAAAAATAACAATGTTTAAAAAATTGAAAGGAGGGGAGAACGCCAACAGCCCCCGCCCGTCTCCACGGTAACGAGACGGCCGCAGCGCCTCGCATTGCCACGGCAACGGGCCAGGCCTTCCGGCGCCGGCCGGAAGCGGGGCTGTGCGCGAGGTAGGATGGCTGCCGATTGGGGTCGTCCGCCGGCTGCTGTTGCCATCACGCTGCTGCTGTCTCTCGGCGCCTCCGCGCCCACGCTGTTGCGGGGCTCGCCCGCCGCCCGCTCTACCGGCTCGCTGCGGGCCGCCGCTCTGCGTGCGGGGGAAGGTGAGCGGGAGCCATCGGGCCGAAGGACTCGCTGCCTCCTTGGCTCCTCGCCCCGCGGAAGTCCCCTGTTCCAGGCCTTACTCGGATACACGGCGAGGCTTTGCTTCCCTCACTTTCAGGCCTTCTCTCTGTACCCTTGAACCCCTCGTCCTCAGACCCAATTTCTGGGCACTCCCTAGTCCCTCACCCAGCACACTGCTCTCCTAGTGGGCGCTTTCTCTGTGCCTTCCCTGTGACCTGTGCCCGTCGCTCTCCCATCTCCAGACGTTTTGCTGACCTACACCAAGGCTGCTGGGTGTCTATCTCGGCCCACCCCGCATCAGGCTGCTTGCCCTTCGGTCTTACATCTCTGGCCCCAGACACTATGTAGAGTAGGGTATGCTGCTAGGACCTTGAAGGTTTGCTTTCCTTAGGCCTAGAATGATGTTTATTGGACGTTTAATTGCCATGTTCCTGTTCACCCCTCTGCACTGATTTCTTTTAGCAGTCCAGTGCCCTCTCCTGTCTCAAGCAGGCCAATCAGGTCACACTGGGTTACAGTCTCAACTACTGGTTTCTACCTATGGGACTGAGGTAGATGGGAGGTAGAGAACTCTTGGCCTCAGTCCTCGCTGAGGGCACTGGAGAGCAGCTAACCAGAGTGTCTGGAAGAACTTCTGGGGTCTGGTAACCTCTAGATGGTTTTGAGTTAGTTTTTGTGGGAAAAATCAGCCTTTGAGCAATTTAAGAGTGTTTTATCTTTCGAGCAAAATTGTTGTTGCTGTAACAGTCATTTTTATGTCTCTTTTAATGGGCCTGGAATTTACTGCAGACACTTGCTTTTTTCCACGCTGCTTTCCAGGAAGCAGCAAGAGTCAGTCCATGTACCTGTGATACCCAAGACAGCACTTGTTCTAACTCTCTCTGGTTACTTACACCTGATTTTAAAGGCCTCAGGTTCCTTCTTTGCTACACAAAGATAGAAATGAGAGCTGTTCATTAATTCTGTTGGCTCATTCTCGCTCTGCTCAAGTATGTTGTAGTGCTTTGAAACAAATTCCTTGCTCTCTCTGCCTGTCCAATGTGCTCTTGTGCTCAGTTCACAGGTTAGTTACCTACATCTTTGTCTACGAAGACCTGATATCTTTGGCCTGTGGTGCTGTTATCATCTGGTACTTCGCTGGCAGCTTTGAGAAGAACGTTGGCACTGTGAAGCACTGCTTCCTCACCATCACGTTTGCTGTCCTCTCTGCCCTCCTGTACCTCTTCCTGGAGACCATTGTCCCGAGGGTGTCAGAGGTGGAAGGTGCCCAAGGGTTCCTGCCAGTAGCTTTTGCTACTCTGGGTGTGTCCACCACCCGCTCTCGGATGAAGAGGACTTTGTTTCTCGGAGTTCGCGTTCCAGTGGTGCTGGTGCCCTGGTTTCTGCTCTGCATAGCATGGTTTATCCCTCACTCTTCTCTCTTGATTAACCTGTGTGGGCTCCTAGCTGGAGAAGCCTGTATCCTTTCTCAGAGCAGAGCTCTGAGCCGGGGCAGGGTGGCTGGTTCACGAGGGGAGGGTGTGCTGTGCTTCTTGTTGCTGAGGCACACTGGCTTGTGGTGTTTTCTGGGCTCTTGCTCTGCATTCAACTCTCAACAGCTTTGCCAGTTCACATCACATTCAGGCCTGCATTTGTTTTTCACCTTGTTTCCGCTTCCCCTGTGGCTTTAGTGCGCACAGAGAACATGGATCTGAGAAGGGTGATGGTCTGTGAAGATGGCACTGGGTAGAGCTGGGAGAATTCTCCAGGGGAAGTGGTTTGTGGCTGGAGGGAGACTGTGAGTGGCTGTGTTAGAAATGAGTGTGTTTTGTCCTTAACGTGCCACTGCCTGCAGATGGTCTTGGCTATTGTTTCTGCTTGGATTTTCCGGAGTCAGTGGCCTCTAAGCTGGACTGGGTGTTCCCTTTCAGCCTGCTCAGGAGGATACCGGGGCTGAGATACATCCCAGGGTCCTTAGCAGAGAGAAGAGTCTTGGAAAGCAGCAAGTAAGTACAGGAGTTCCCATGCAAGATCTAACAATACAGGGGAGTTTTGAGGTGTAAGTGGAGGCACTAAATTGCCCTTAGAAGCTGTATTGTGCTTTTCATGTTCATGTCCTGAGTGTCAGGTGGAACACACTGATCCATTGGTGTTACACTGGTGACGTTACTGTGACTATATTATCACCCATTAACTCAGGCAGATCTTCCAGTAAAAGGTGAGGTGAAAGACCTCTCGTTTGCTGCAAGGGAAGTGTGTACATGTGCAAAGGGACTGCAGCTCAGGTGATGTGAAAGTTAATTTGCACGGTTCTGCCCTAACATGAGGACCTGTGGCATTTGTTCCTGGCTCTGGGGCTCCCTGGGATGTGATCTTTATCGTTCTTTGCCCCACCTCACCTCCCAGGAATGCTGTGAAGTGAGTTGTGTCCAAATCTGTGTAGGGGCAGAGCATTATAAACCAAAGATGTCACTTACAAGTTCAGTGTAGACCTTTCAGTGTCCAGGCAAGATTGCTTTACTGCAAAGAAACCTTAGGTCCTGTGGCTGATATTCAGGAATGATTTTAAGTTTCCATATGTCACAAGCCATGAGAACTCATGAGCTACTAGAGAGTCTCTGAAGGAGGCCATGAAGATGGGGCAGGGACTAGAGGGGAAGCTGTATGAAGAGCAGCTGAATTCACTTGGTTTGTTCAGCCTTGAGAAGAGGAGACTGAGTGGAGACATCATCATGGCCTACAGCTTCCTGAGGAGGGGAAGCAGAGGGGGAGGAGCTGATCTCTTCTCTCTGGTGACCAGTGATAGGAGCTGAGGGAACAGCATGAAGCTGTGCCAGGGGAGGTTTAGGTTGGGTATTGGTAAAAAGTTCTTCACCCATAGGGTCATGGAGCACAGGAACAGGCTCCCCAAGGCAGTAGTCATGGCATCAAGCCTGACAGAATTCCAGAAGTAGTTGGACACAGCCCTCAGGCACATGATGTAATCCTTAGGGGTGTCCTGTGCAAAGACAGGAGTTGTACTGGATGATCATGTGGGTCCCTTCCAACTCAGGAGGTTTTCTGATTCTACGAACTCACCTGTATTCTGAAAAGCCTGGGAGGAGAGACTGGCTCCTGCACACTGAGCCTGGGTCTTCATCAGTCCCATGCTTCTGCTAATCACTTGTGCACAGCAGCTCAGCTCTGTGTCTGAACCTGCTTTCATTAGGTGGGATGGCATAAATAGACTGTTCTGGCTCAAAGATATTTACATAAACTATTTGACTGTCAAGCAGGGCCTGGGAAGGTGTTTCCAGAATGTTTCCATTTCTGCAGCTGAATTTGCATGTCCCTGTGTCTTAGACACAAGTTCTATATGTGCTTCTGGAGTGTAGTATTTATTATTTTCATTCTTATTCCAAGGTAAGAGCTCTTGATGGCTTGAGGTTTGTTTTTTAACAAATTTTCATAAGATTTTGGGCATCAAGCTGCCACCAGGCAGGAGATGTTTCTAGGAGGTCCAGGCTTTGGCGTCATAGAATCACTAAGGTTGGAAAAACCTCTAAGATCATTGAACCCAACCATTAACCTAACACTGCCAAGTCACCACTAAACCATGGCCCTCAGCACCATGTCATTTTTGAACACTTCCAGGCATGGTGACTCCACCACTTCCCTGGGAAGCTTATTCCAATGCTTAACCACTCTTTCAAGGGAAGAAATTGTTCCTAATGTCCAACCTCAACCTCCCCTGGCACAACTTGAGGCCATTTCCTCTTGTCCTGTTGCTTGTTACCTGGGACAAGGACTGACCCTGGCTCCAACCTACTTTCAGGGAACTGTAGAGAGTGAAAAGCTCTCCCCAAGCCTCCTTTTCTCCAGGCTAAAGAACCCCAGTTCCCTCAGCTGCTCCTCACAACACTTGTGCTCTAGACAAGCTTTGTTGCCCTTCTTTGGATGTTTGTGTTCACAAATAAAAAAAACAACTATAAAAAAAAACCCCAGAAACCCCCAAAACCAAATCAAAACCAAAAACCCAACTGTACACCCCAAATAAAACCAAAGACTCCAAACCCCCAGCACAAGGCAGTCTCTTATTCCTGCTGCAACTCTGACAGTCTTGGCCTGCATGAATGTTGTCTTGATTCTCAGCACTCGTCTCTGTGTGCTGCGTGGGCTGAGCAGTACTCCTGAAGTCCCAGGGGCTTTGGCTTCTAGGCAGATTGCCTCTCTCTTCATGTTTTGGTGGGATGAGTCATGCCTTCTGTTTCTAGACCTTGCTTCTGAATCATTCATTTTCCTTGTAGCTCTCTCCTCTTTCCCTTTCTTCTCTGTACCCTCAGCTGTTCCTTGCACCAAAGGCCTTTACAGCTTCTGGATAAACAAGGCTTCTCCTGATGAGTACCTCAGCAGATGTGTGTTTGGTGGCAGGCAGGGAGGATGTGTGTGGAAATCTTAAAGCACATTGCAGTTAGAGTTGTGTTTCCCTTGCACAGATACTCAGGACCAAGAGCCACACTGTTCAGGGAGTGTGGAACCAGTGTGGATCCTGGAGGCCAGTTAACCTGTTTATGCCCAAATGCTGCTTTGTAATGAGAGCTTCTCTTGTAGTCAGCCTTTCTGAGGGATTGCAGTGGCCATTCTGAGCACCGATGAGGAAGAAATCTGCCCTCAGGGCACTCCCAACGCTAATTAGGCAATGTCAGCTCTGAGTACAGTGGAACCTCTGTTTTCTTCCTGCCCAGGATTAACCCCACGCCAGGTGCCTACCCCACCCAAAGCTCCTGCTCTTCGCCTCCGGCTCTCCCTGCTTTCCACATACAGCACCCCAGCGCTCAGAGCCAGGGGTTTCAACACAGCTGGGCTCTGGGATACAGCCATGCTCTGGGACACGAAGGACCTCAGCATGGTCACGCTGCAGAACACAGCCTCATCTCTTCCCCCTGCCCAGCTGGAGGTGCCTTCAGAGAGAATTACTTGCAGGCCCAGGCTGGAGCCTCACCTGAACAGTGCTGCCAGTGGGGTGAGTTCCCTGCCCCACAGCGCCTGTGCCTGTCTGATCCACAGGCACCTGCATGCATAGGGCCCCTGGCTGGGGTTCAGCAAGTTTCAGGGTGTCCAGCAGCCACAGTGGCCTCTGTTCCAGGTGAATTTTCCAGAGTCCAGGTGTACTGATCCTCCAGAAAGCAGCAGGACTCTCCTAGTGTGGCAGGACCACTGTGTGGTGCTCACACAGTGGTGGCATCTTTGGGGTGATGAGTGCAGCAGTTTGGGAACCAGCCTGGAGCTGGTGGGTGGTCTGGACTTGTGGCCTGCTCCATGTCATCCCTGATTGTTTCGTTCCTTGGTGGTATCACAAATGGACTTGGCTTCATAGTCCTGTTTTTCACGTGTTTGGTGTAGAGCAAGGACAGGAATAAAGGGCTTGTTTGGAATTTAAAAGCATGTTTTTAATGCCAGGAAAAAAATGCTATAGATAACACTGAAGTGTTGGTACTCTGTTCTCATAAGTGCCTTGATTTTCCTCCCTGTGAGTCCTCATCTGCACACCTAGGAATTTTGTCACTCTTTTTGTTCAGGAGGGTGTTGGGGACTGGTAGCAATCACAAGTGTTGTATACCTGCAGACTGGAAGCTGGAAACAAAATCTGAAAGATAATCTACTGTGTCTCCTGGTTTGCTTTCAAGTGGGGACCTGGAGTGTGCCCCTCGGGGGGGTGTGCTGGGTGTGCTGGGGGCCACGGGCAGGCTGTGGGTGTCTGAGGGGTGCTAGCTGCACCTCAGGCTGGTGACAAGGACACGCACTGGGGAGCAGCAGTGCTGCACCTTGGAAAACACTCATGGGGCTGGAAGTGAATTATTTTTCCTTTCCAACTCTTATCAGTGGATCTAGTGAGAGATTCACTCTCTGAGCAGAGCTGTCAGAGGGATGTTGTCTTTCCAGTGGGTAGCCTCATGGTATTACAGGGTTAGAGGAAGCTCTAGCCTGTAAGAGTCACTGTAGGGTCACTGGTGACAGTAAGAACAGTCCCAAGCCTGGCTGCTGTGGGGAGCAGGCAGTAAACCCTCTTCTAGGAGGTAAGGTGGGCCTCTGGGCCCTGGCAGTGAGAGGACATGTCCATGGTGCAAAGGAGCAGGTGGGTACCAGTCAGGTACCAGCCATTCACCTTACCATGCTGGGGCAAGGCTACAGCCTCAGCTTGGGGTCATGATAGGATGGGCACAAAACCACTGTGTGGGGTTTTTTCCTTCTGCTCCCAGCTCTGTCATGAGCTTCTTGGTGACCTTGGCAGAGAGGTCACTTGGTGTCTGTGATCTCTACAACTTCCACCATGTCTCTTCTCCCAGTTAACAAGAGATAGGACAAGAGGAAGCAGCCTCAAGTCGTGCCAGAGGGGGTTTCGGTTAGACATCAGGAACAATTTCTTGACTGAAAAGGTTGTCAAGCCCTGGCCTGGGCTGGAGTCACCATCCCTGGGGGGGTTTAAAAGCCATGGAGATGTGGTGCTGAGGGACATGGTTTAGTGGTGACCTGGCAGTGCTGGTTAACAGCTGGACTTGATGATTGTAAAAGTCTCATCCAACCTAAACAGTTCTGTGATTCTGGGTCCCTGGTGCTGAAATGTGTCTGTGTCCCCACTTGCAATATCTGATCCTGGTGTTCCGTGGCCTTCAGATAGATGTTTGCAAAGATAAAGATGATTTCTAGCCAGGTCTGTTCCCTGTCTTTCCTGAGAGCAACCATTTCACAGTGAAATGCTTTTGTATAAATCAGCTGAGGACCTTCAGCTTCTCCATCACTGGAGTCCAAACAAGTCCCAGGTCCCCAGGGCTGGTGGCAATCTCAGAACTCCTCTCCCAGAGAAGGGAAGTTGCTGGGAGGAAGGGAAGGGGTTGGGATGAGACATGTGCATACACGTCTAAGGCTGAAAAGAAGATTAAATTTGTAGGAGAGGGAGGTGAAAATCATAATCTCATTGGGCTTTTACCAGTTTGGCTTTTGGCCTAACTAAGCTCACAGCAGCATTACTCATTGCACGTTGCAATAGCAGGAGATTTCCGTGGAGGGGAGACAGAGAATTAAAGTTTCTGAAGGGAAAAGAAAAAAATAAAAATAAAATCAATATCCCCCAGTTCAAGCTGGGATGGCTGTGCCTGGGGAGTGCGCTGTCCCTAAAGCTTTGTTATTTTGTGCTTTGGTGTGTTCCCAGTAACGCTGGCACATCTTTGAAGGTCAGGATTGCATCTGCCCTGGAGGCAGGGTGCACAGTGAGCCCAGAAAGTCCCCTGAGAGGCCCCTTTCTTTCCTGGAGGATGACTGCAGTGACAGGTTTGGGGACAAGCACTAGGAGCTGAGCTGGCCATTCCCCTGCTATGACACCCCAGTCCTGCTGCAGGTTGGATGCTCCAGGAGAGCCCAGCTCCTCCCCACTGCTCTTCCACACCCACCATGGTGTGAGATCAAAGATGTCAGAGGTACGTGGGGAGGCAAAACCAACTGTGAGCTACATCACCCCACAGCTGGAAGAAGGTTGGGGTCTCACAGCAGGAGGAGGCCCAGCAGGAGACACTGATGTCAGAAGAGAAATGGATCTGTATTCATCTTCCTGTCACTCATCTGTGGCAAAACACACGTGGGCAGACAGTTACCCTGCCTCAGGGGCTAGCTGAACAGTGCCAGGGCCAGGACGCTGCCAAACACCATCTCTGCGACTGTCCCATGGAGTCCTGGCTTGTTTGCCATCACTGTGGAGACTCTGCAACCAAAAGTTCAGCCCCAGCATGTGCCGGGGAAGGAGGAGAGCTGGGGAGGTGTGAGCTCACATACGCCCTGCAGCGAGTGGGAGAAATACTTGTGGAAGCAAAGCACCAACTGAACAGGTCCCTGCGGTCTGGCTGGGCTCTGCTTCCTCATCCACCCAGGAGGGGTTAGGCTAGGGGTGATGAGATCCCAGCCCCTTCCCTGCCAGGAACAGACCAGGATGGGCTGCACTGTAACACCTGTTCCCACTCCAAGCACCAGATGGGCTGGGGATGACCCCAAACCATGGGCGAGGTCTGTCCTGCCATGCCCTCTGGGCTGATGCAGTCATGTCCCAGCCACTCTGATGTTTAACCTGCAGCCATTCACCCTGTGAGGGATGGTCATGGACTGGAGTCACGCCAGGGAGGTTCCACAGGGTCAATCCCAGAGCCGGTACTGGTGGCAGTGGTGCCCAGGCAGCCCCACACACCTGAACCATCTGTTGGGTTGCCATCATGAAAGGGAGTGTCCCCTCAGCCCAGGGCATTGCTGTTCTGGAGCTGGTGCTTTCTGGGTCTGTGTCCCCTCCCTGCACCTTTCCTGGGCCCTTGGGTTCCTGCTAGCCCCTGCTTGGCAGGTGCAGACTTTGTACCTTCCTCACGGGTTTTATTGACTCTGAGGTGAGCGTCAACAGAGTGATAGCACCAGGACCATGACCTCGGATGTGCCAGTGCCTGGACAACGGAGGGAGGAGAACCAGCCCTAAGGTGACCCCACACATGATGCCAAGGGCCAGGACCTGGAATGGGGCAACCATGGGGCTACTTGGTGGGCGTTGGGGCAAGCTGTGTTCCTGGCTTCAGCCAGGCTCAGCTTGGCAGAGCCGTGACCTAGCTTCACAAAAAAAAAGGAGAGGAGAGCACTGGTCCCTCCATGCCAGGGTCTGGGGGTCCAGGTTGTGAAACCTCCCCTGCCAGGACTGCTGGGAAGGTTTCCAGAGCTGCTAGTGCAACTCCCTGGGAGTGGCAGTGCAAGCTTTAGGAGAAGGCCTCCTAAAAACATCCAGATCATCTGGTTTGTGGTTAAAACAGGAGCACTCGCTGGCTCTGGCCATAAGGTGTCCAGTGGACCAGCCCCTCGCTTCCCAGGTGTGGTGGTGACCCACTGCTGGGTGCGAGCCTCTACCCCAGGGACCCCCAGCGGGCCTTGCTCCAGGTAGCAGCCTTGGGGAGTCTGGGGGGTCCCACACCTCCACCAGAGGCAGCCAGGCACTGTGAACAGTCATGGCTGTGTGTCTTGGGCCCACAGGTCCTGGTCAGACAGGGCCTGTGACCAAATCTGCTTCACACGTGGACCTCGCTGTGCCCCCAGTGCTGACCCCAAGCCCTGACCCAAACTCTAACCCCACTGTGCCCTGAAACCTTACCCCAAACCCTGACCCCAATGTGACCCTAGACTCTGATCCCATACCTTGACCCCACCTTCACCCCCATGCTGGCCCCAATCCTCACCCTCGCCAATTGCAATGTTGGCCTCAGCTCTGACCTCACCCTGGCCCCCACCCCGAACCGCTGCATACATCCCACTGTGACCTCTGCACCCCCACGCTACCCTGACCTCTCCCGAACCACATCGAGCCCGACTTTGACCCTTGACCCCCTGGCCCCGCCCCTCTCCCGGCCCCTCCCCGCTGCTCCTGTGCCTTTAAGGCCGCCTGGGCCTGGCGCTGGGGCCGTACCAACCTCCCGCCCGCGGAGGTGGAGCTCCGGGGCCGGGCTCGCTCGCAGCCATTGGGCGGGCAGTGGGAGCGGCGCGCGGTCCCCCTCCGCGCCGTGCCCCAGTGGTGCTATCCGCCCTACGTGCGCCCGCGCCGGGGCTGTGGGGTGCCGCCAGCGTCTGACGGGCCGGGGTGGGCCGGGCGGTAGGTGCCGGGGAGGGGCCCGTGTGGCTGAGAGGGGCCAGGGAGCCTTGTGGGTGAGGCCGGGCTCGCTGACCCTGTGGGTGAGGCGGTCGAGTCTGGGGATCCCTTGTGGATGAGGAGGGGCAGGGCCCAAGGGTCCCTGTGGCTAAGGGGGGGTCGGTTTTGGGGGTCCCCTGTGGCTGAGGTCGCGGGTCCTTTGCGATGGCTGAGAGGGGGCCGAGTTCGGACACCTGGGTCTTCTGTGGTGGAGAGGGGAGGACTGGCATCCGCTAGTAAGAGAAGTCTGGGATGAGTAGGGGCCCCTCTGCCGTATAGGGGGATTGGTGTGACTGGCCCCCTGTGACTTGGAGGACTGTTGTGAGTAGGGTCCTCTGTATGGGGGGGGCTGGCGTGAGCAGTCCCCCTGTTATATGGGGGTGACTCTCTCATGCCTGGCTTCCTGGGGGTTGTGGGCAGGGTGCTAGCCAGCACCCTGGCGTCAGGGCCCCCTCACCATGGCCCTGAGGAGGGGGTGCAGGGTAGGTTGGGCAGCCTGGGAGGAGGATGCTCCAGGGTGATGCTCTCTCTGCCAGCTTCCGCAGTGCTGAAGGGCTGTTTATACTTACCCCGTCCCAAGCTGTTGCTGGTTAAAAGCCTTCAATGATGTTATTTTTCCGGCACTTTTCTGCACAACATTGTTCCTGACAGCTGAGTGGCACCTTTGCTATGTGCTGGGCTGGTTTGCTGTTCTGCCTGTTTAACTTTATAAGCTTCTGGGATGTTGCAAGACTGTTTGCCCCTGCATTTTCCAGATGGAATTACTTAGGAGAGTGAAGTTATTCCCTTAGGGAATGTGCTTGTTGAAGGAAATAGTGGAAAACCCCCTGCTGGGGAATATAAAAGCTGGCAGGGGTAGTGACACCTGGATCATAGTGCTGAGAGTTAGTCATCAATGTGAAGCTAATTCTTAGGAAGTTGTCTTTTTTCTTTAGGCATGGCTGTTGCAGCTTGGTGTGTGCTTTGGTCTGCCAGTGTTGAGACCATGGATTAGTTTGGGTTGGCTCTCGGGGGACCAAAAGAAATAGTAATGCTTGGTGAAATGCATATAGAGTTGAGAGATCATTGAGGTTTTCTGCCTGATCTGGGTGAATCTGGAAAACTGAAATGGGTTTGTACTGCTACAGTTTTTTTTAAAAGCAGAAACATATCCAGTTGAGAAGCTGGAAAAGCACAAGGGAGGCTCAAGTCTCTTACTAAATTCTGACAGTGAAACAGTGCTAGTGCTGGTGGGGACATCCCTTCTTCCATGGTGCTTTGTGTGGGCCCTACTGAGGAGCTGCCTGATTTAATGTTTTTTGTCAGCCAGCAGAGCTGTGCTTAGTGGGGTGCAGTGATGCACACATCCCTCTTGCTGGGTAGAAAGGAATGTGCTTTCTTCCAGTATTTCTGTGCTGGGAGCAATGGTTTCCTTACCCAGTTCACCCACAGCAAAAGCAGCTTGTGGAACTGTGCCTGGACTGACATCCCATTTGTTCTTTACCCTCTGCTTTGGCTGTTGCAATGCAGCCAGGATAACATTTCTCTGAGAAATCCTGGTAAGCTGTTGTGCATGTGCAAGGCAAACTTGCAGGTTAATCTGCTGCAGATGAGGAAATGGGTGTTTTGTCAGGGAAGGGCTGGTGAGCCACAGCCTTCCTGGGGAGCCTGACATTGTCCCATTACAGATCTCAGCTTTCCTTCAGGTCCATCTTTTGTTGGTTGATGACTCTGAAACAGAGCGTGCATGGCAGAGAGTGTCTGATTTGGAGGGTCCTCTCTGTTGCACATGGACGTGATGATGCATGAGAGCTGTATTTGCAAACCGCTCCTGTGAAGCAGGGAAAGAGCAGGAGGATACTGGTGCTACAGGAGAAAAACCCTGACACAATTTAGTGCTTTCTTTTAACCTTCTGGTGTGAAAGCCTTGGAGAGTAAGGGGAAGAGTGTGCAGGAAGGAGGAGGCAGTGTCACTCAACCCTCCGTTAATTAGTCCTGCTCTGATTGTGGCAGAGTGAAACCTCTTGCTTTGTCATCACTTCGCACTTGCCTCCTGTTCAGTCAATAATCTCCAGGGTGGTGCCTTCTGGGCAACCAGGCATAAGAAAGTAAGTGCCTTCTCCAACTTTTGTCTCTTCCAAAGCAGCTGGAGGAGCTTGACGGCGCCACAGAACCAAAACTCCTTGTCTTGGGAAGGCTTTGCCTGCTGCTCACCACCCTTCGTGCTGGAGCTCACAGGGCCCATCAGCACTCACCTGTAGGTGCAAGGTAACATTTTTCTTTTGAGTGCTGCAGGTTGTGGAGTGTCTGTGGGTATACCTGGGTTTGGGGAGGGTGGCTGACAGAGTTGGAGTTGGGTTGGGAGCAATGGTTTCCTTACCCACTTGACCCACAGCAAAAGCAGCATGTGGAACTGTGTCCGGGCTGGCATCCCATGAGGTCTTTACTCTGGCCTGTGGCTGTTGTGATGCAGCCAAAGATAATGTATTTGCTCAGTCTTGAAAGACTAGAGGAAAGGCTTTCCTGCCATCTCCTTCCCATCCCTTTTCTGTGGTATAAAAGAAAGCCACCTGGCAGTTACCTCTGCTGACACTGAACTTTGTTCTGTGCCCTGACGTGGGCTCTGCTGCCTCTACAAGCACAATTCATAGAACTTGCATAAGTTGTTTTCCCAATGTGATCATTTGATCTGAGTGGTGAGATTACATTATGTGTGCTGTTGTTGAGAGTGAGTCACCAGCCCTGCAGTGACAGGTGCACCTCTGCTTGGACTGAGTTCTTAAAGAGTTTGAAATTTCATATGTGATAGCAAATAATTACAGACTGCTTGGAATCTCTTGCTGCTTCTCCCCAAGCAAACATGCAAATCCATTGTGTGCTGCTGCTTGCTCATGGAATCCAGAAAGAGTGGAGGAGGAGTGCTTCTATCTCTGGTGACTTCTCTAGGGCCACAAGTCCCAAAAGTGGCTGAGTTTGACCTATGGTGGCAGGTTATTGGAGTGTTCTTGCTTAGCTGTCAGCCATGTGTGGCCTGTAGTTATTCCTTTGCAAGGAATCATGCAGAATTGGTGAATGATTTTCCTTTCCATCCTTGCTGCATGGAGTAGGAGATGGGGAGGTTAGGAATTAAAGATGGGGCTGAATTTTTCACCTTGGAAGAGCTGGCTCTGGCAGTGCCTGTGCAAGTCTGCTGGGAAGGTGCAGTAAAGGTTTAGGAACTAGCTTGGGGAGTTGATGGGTCTGTGGTGCTGGTAAGTACACTGGAGCTTGCTGCACAGTTGCTTGTGAAATGCATCTGTTGACTTGCTCTCACGGGTCATTGCTAGCATCTCTCCTAACTCCAAGCTCTGGAGGAGCAAGCTGATAAGAGTTTGTAAGGATTGTGCAAGCTCTGATTGTGTAAGAGGGCTGTCTGCATGACTGCTGGAGGTAAGAGGAGCAGCTTCTGTTACAAAGGGGAAGAAAAATCCTGGGCTGAATATTCTCTGTTTATGTTGACTGTACTGGGGTGGGAGTGGGGAGTTGTCCACAACTCAGAATAAGCCTGTGACCCCACTTTTTCCCTGCCTGATCTGTCTTGTGCTCTTGTGTCCCTTTTCACAGAATTGCACAGACTCACAGCATGATGGGGGTTGGAGGGGACCTCTGAGAATCATCTAGTTGAACCTCCCTGCTAAAGCAGGGGCACCCACAGCAGCTTGCCCAGGATCACAATAGGAGTTGTTCCTCCTGTTCAGCTGGAACCTCCTGGTTCCAGTTCGTGCCCACTGCCCCCTGGCCTGTCCTTGGGCACCACTGAGCAGAGTCTGGCCCCAGCCTCTTGCCCCCAGCCTTTAGCTCTTGCTCAGCATTGAGCAGCTCCCCTCTGGGGCTGCTCTTCTCCAGGCTAAGCAGCCCTAGGGCTTCTACCTCTGCCTTTTTGGCACAGGGATATCTGCTTTGAGTGCTGGATTGATATTCTGGGGTCTGCTGGTGTGTGTGACTGCAGGGGACTGGGCTGGGTAGTCGTCTGTGTTTCACAAGTGTTCCAAACAGTGAAGCACGGCTCTGATTGCATTACCCAGGCAGGCCAGGAGGGTCGTGGAGTAGCTGCACACACTTGTAGCAGGGCCAGGTGTGAAACCTGGCTGTGGGACCAGGAGGACAGTTTGCTTGCAGAGTTACCTCATGGTTTAATGTTCAGACAGTAACATTGACTTCCCTTACAGCACTGCAAGAGTCTGGCATGTAGTGTCTGAGCAGCTCTTTCATCCTTGGAGGAGAGCTACCTTCTAACATAAAATGTCTCAGTTCCACAGAAGCAGTGCTTGGTTTTCTTTACATAAACAAATCCCCCAAACACTGTTTCAGTTGGATCAAAGGTCTTTAAAGTTCTTAAGCCTTTGCAGGATCTAGTTGACCATGTGCTTATCATGCTCTTCCAGCTGTTAGTTTCAAAGGAAACCTCCCAAACAAGGACAACATTAGAAGGTTTTGCTGTCCAGACTCTTCTCAGTGGAAGAGGTTGAAGTCTGCAGCTACCAAGCCTGTCCATAGTTCTTCCCTCCCTGTAGTGGCTGCAGGCAAAGTCACTGCTCCTTGTGCACCAAACACAGGCAGAGAGGAAGCAAACTGTTTGCCTGGGGTAAGGCCTCTTTGGAGGAGGATGTCCTCCACCTGTGGTAGCTTTGAGTACAACTCTTGAAGAAGCAGCTGCTGAAAAAATACATATTCCCCTCTTGATCTCAAAAAAACATCTTCAGAAGGACCTGAACCATGCAAAATACAAGCCTGGAGGGGTTACTCCTGAGATTTTGCAGCACAGCTCTGTGAGTGGTTGGTTTGACTGAGCAGTGGCAGATGGGTGCCCTAAAACTCCTGCAGTCTTACCCCAGCTCCCAAATATCAGTGGTGGTAGGACCTCTGTTCTGCTTTTGAATGATGCCTGAAGTGTGGTCTACTGATGCTGTTCCTCCCTGGGATGGGAAGCTGGGATCAGTATTGGTTAGCAGGGGTTCAGTTTACCTGTTCTCAGGTGTTCTTTGTCTTGTGGCTCTGAACACTGGGTTTTCTGGGCTGGCTCAGGTTAACCTGTGTGAAAGAAGGTGCTCAGGTGCCTAAGCTGGTGGGGTGCTGCAAGTCCTTTAAAGGCTTTGATCAGCTGAAAGGCAGGGTGCAAATTCACTAGGTCTGGGTTGCTTTCTTTTAAGGCAGCTTGGCAAGGCTCAATTCATGTCTGTGTTGGATAATGCCTTAAGTCCTTTGTGTGCTGGGCTTACTGCAGAGCCCCACCTTGGTGTACCCCTAGGGTAGAGTTGCCTTCTGCCTTGGTGAAGCCATTCTTCTTGTTACATTCCTTGCTTTACAGCTGCTCTGCTGTCCTTGAATAAGACCAGAAAAAAACCTCAAGTGTGACAGTGGAAGCTCAAATATGCAGTATTTCAAGTCCCAGACTTGATTGATGTAGGCTCCACAGCTGTCTTAATGCCTAATATAGAAGTTCTGTGGACATCTGAGCCAGTGTGTCAAGGCCTGGCCAGCAGAGACCTTGCACAGCAAGAATAATTTGTTCTGTTTTACAAAAAAAACCCCCAGCTTCGAGTTGAATGTCTGTTGCTTAATCCTGCTCAAGGTGCTGCTGCAGCCAAGTCTTCTCTTCAGACGGGTTTCTGAGGTGCTGGAAATGCTGAGAGGCCCATGGAGAGTCACTCTCCTAGTGTTGTATGATAAAGATACTATGCTGCTTTTCACCCTTCCTCACTGAGATGGCCCAACTGGAACCCAGGAGGTTCCACCTGAGCAGGAGGAGGAAGTTGTTTGGTGTGAGGGTGTTGGAGCCCTGGCCCAGGCTGCCCAGAGAGGTTGTGGAGTCTCCTTCTGGGGAGAGATTCCCAAGGCAGCTGGAGGTGACCCTGGGCAAGCTGCTGTGGGTGACCCTGCTTTAGCAGGGGTTTTGGACTGGGTGATCCCCAGAGGTCCCTTCCAACCCCTGCCATGCTGGGATTCTGTGAAGTACTCAGTGTAGTGAGCCTTCATTCATAGTGAAAGCCAAACCCTTCTGTCACAGGCCCTGGTGAGGGTGGCTCCTGGGTCACTGCTGGCTCTCCCTCTGAGGCAAGCACACCTTTAGCTCACTGTGTGCAGGGGCACCCTGCCCCACAGCCAGCACCAGTGCAGGTACTTGAGCTGAGGCTGTTGTGGGGAGGAAGCTGCCAGGTTTCCCACTGTGCCTCCTTCCCTGGGAGCCCAAGAACTCAACCAAAGCAGGGAGCCTGCATGGGCCAGACTGAGCACAGCCACTCTTCTGGCCAGACCAAAGGCCTCTCATGGAGAGGAAACCTGATCCTGGTGGCAATGCCACAGACAAAAGACTAATCCAAGGGCTGTGGAAGGCAATATTAAATTACCTGGAGCTGAGCACCAGCTTCAGGGGTCTGCTTTTGTTTTGGAAAGGAGCAGTTTTCCTGCCAGCTCTCCTTTTGCTAACAAGGAGGGGGGGAAAGAGTTAGACTGAGACTTGCCATGGCCAGTAACTGGCCCAGGCTGGTGTAAACAGAACTTTATGTTCTAATTGGTTACATTCATACCTGAAGAGAAATGAGAGAAGATTTGGTTTTGCCCTTACCAAATACCACACACCAGCACACAGGAGAGTCTTCCCTGCAGTGGGATTCAGAAGGGAGCAAGCACAGGAGCAAGAGGAGAGCTGCCATCCCCAGGACAGCCCTGCTCTGCTGCTGACCCTGCTCCTGCCTCGAGGGCTTGTCTCCCTGGGGCTCTTCTTCCTGGCACAGATTGGTAACCTGCCTCCCTTGTGTCTTTAGTGGGTGAAAGAAAACCCTTTGCTGGTCACAAGACTGAGTTCCTGTTTGTAAGCAGTCTCTTCCCTCTCTGGGGGCTGTGCTGCAGCCTCCTTCAGAGCTACTGTCTGCACAAGGTCTGCAGCCTGTGCAGACCCTGTGGGAGCAGGGACCTGAGAGAGGGATGCCCAGTGGTTCTCTTTTTAAATCATTTTCCCTCCCAGGTGCTTTAGTTGGTTTTTAAGTTAGTTCCTTTTTAATTTTCCATTGTTCCTAAGGATTTCCATTGTTCCTACAGGTCAGTGCTGTGCCAACACTGGGAGGTTCCATTTGCTTTGGGTGCTCATCGTGCTGTCTCCCCTCTCTCCTGAAGCTGCCTTGGGCTGTGCCATGGTGCCAGTGGAAATAACTAGTTTAAAACTGTGGGTGTTTGTTTAAGGCTGCTTCTTAAGACCAGTCATGTCCCTAATCTGTGTTGTGCCATGGTCCTGTGCAAGGATGGGCAGCACAAGAGAGAGGGTGATCCTTGGGCAGGCCAGCATGTGGTGGGGAGTGAGTCTGGTGATGGACACCTATGGAATTTGGATTGGTCTGTCTCCCTCAGAGAGATGGATGTGGAACATCATGAGGCTCCATAAGGCCAAGTGCAGGTCCTGCCACCCGGGTCAGGGCAACTCTCAGTATCAGTCCAGGCTGGGGATGAAGGGAGGGAGCCCTGCAGAGAAGAGCTTGGAGGTACTGGTGGCTGAAAAGCTGGCCATGAGCTGGCAATGTGTGCTGACAGCCCAGAAGCCAACAGTGGCCTGGGCTGTATCCCCAGCAGTGTGGCCAGCAGGGCAGGGAGGGGATTCTACCTCTGCTCTGCTCTGGTCAGACCTCACCTGCAGTGCTGGGGCCAGCTCTGGAGTACTCAGCACAGGAGAGACAGGGACGTGGTGGAGCAGGTCCAGAGGAGGCCACAGAAGTGATCTGAGGGCTGGAAGCTGTTTGCTGTGAGGCCAGGCTGAGAGAGTTGTGGTTGTTCAGCCTGGAGAAGAGAAGGCTCCAGGGAGATCTTATTGCAGCCTTCCAGTATTTAAAGGACCTAGAAGAAAGATGGGGGCAGAGGTTTTCAGCAGGGCCTGTTGTGACAGAAAAAGGGGTGATGGCTCTAGACTTAAAAGAGGAAGATTTAGCTAGATAGAAGGAAGAAAGCTTTTACCCTGAGGATGGTGAGACCCTGGCTGAGGTTGCCCAGAGAGGTGGGAGATGTCCCATCCCTGGAACCATCCCAGGTCAGGTTGTCTGGAGCTGTGAGCAACCTGCTTTAGTTGCAGATGACCCTGCTGACTGTAGAGGGGGTTGGGCTAGATGACCTTGAAAGGTCCCTTCCAACCCGAGCCATTCTGTGCTCTCATGGTAACCCTGACATCCCTGGCCATGCAGAGCTTCCAGCACTAGGAACCTAACAGCTCTGTTTCCTCTCCTTTCACTAATGCAGCACATTTGCTGAGTCAGTGACACGAGGGTCATTGTCATGTGGCTGCAGAGAGCAAGGAGAGAGCTCTGCCAAGTCACCTCTGCCAGCAGTGCCCCTTTGTCCCCTTCCCTGGTAGCTGTGCAAGGCTTTTGCTGAGAGTCTGAACTGGGGAGAGCCAGTCTAAAGGAGCCTGGGGCTTTTTTGAACGTGTGCAGCTGATAGATGTGGTGACTTGCAAGGGTTCCTGTTTAGGAGGAGGCAGAAGGCAGCCCTTGGTGAGTGCCCTTGCTGGGTGGGAGTGGAGTGGTACAGAGGAACTGGGCACTGCAGGGCTTGTGTTGGCAGCCTGATGGCATTGCTGTGTGGTGAGCTTGTTCCTGCAGGCACAGTGTGCCTTCAGACTGGCTACCTGGTGTCCCTGCTGGCATTCAGCTGAGCCAGCCTGGACCTTGTTGTAGGCTGGGGAGGCCTTGGCTACCTGTGCCCTGCTGAGCTCCCTTCGAGTGGTGCCTGGCAGCAGCACGAGGGCTCAGGCAGATGGTGACTGATGGCATTGCAGGAGTTTGTCACTGGATTCCTCCTTTGACTTGGGCATCACAGCTTTCTGTGTGCACATATTACAAAGTAGAGCTGCAGCCTGCAGCTCCTCTGTTTGTCTGCTGGTGTCCAGAGGCTGCTGCTGCCTGGTTCCCGTTGGGGAATAGCTCAGGGGGATGGGAGATGGGAGTGCCAGGGAGGGCACAGCCCACGGGGCCCAGCAGGAGCTGTGCCTGTCACTGTGTGGGTATGCAGGGATCATGAAGAGCTGAAATCAGGCAGGGGTCAGGTTGGGAGAGGTAGGAGCAAGAGTAGGAGCCCAGGACTGTGCTGGGTCAGCTGTTGTCCTTCTCCTTTCCCTCTCAGGTGAGCAGGGCTTGGACCCTTGTTTTGGAGCAAGAGTTGCAGGCTGCAGTCCTGATCTGGGAAGACAAATAGTCCTGGGATACTTGAAATTCTTCATGAGCATTATATAAATAAAAGGCCACTTCAACTCAAAGCAGCAACTTCCTGCCCGAATCAGCAACTTAACTTTAGATACAAGGCTTTTTGGTCACTAGAACATGATACAATGTGACCACATGTAGTGAAGCCACATCTGTAGTACTGTGTCCAGTTCAAGAGAGACAAGGAACGCCTGGAGAGAGTCCAGCAGAAGCTAGGAAGATGCTGAGGGCACTGTTAGCAGCTCTGAGAGGAGGAAAGGCTGAGAGCCCTGAGGCTGCTTAGCCTGGAGAAGAGCAGCCCCAGGGGGAGCTGCTCAGTGCTGAGCAAGAGCTGAAGGCTGAGGGCAAGAGGCTGGGGCCAGACTCTGCTCAGTGGTGCCCAGGGACAGGCCAAGGGGCACAGAGACTCCCACCATGCTGGGGTTGTGTCACTTGTAGAAACACCCTTGTGTTTGGCAGAAAGGGAGATGTCCCAGCCATGTTTTGTGGCCATGGTCCTGTGCCTGCCTGTTGGAGTTGAGGCCTTCAGTGTGCTTCTGGGGGCATTTGCTGCACCATCTCCTGATACTGCCATCAGCTGTGTGCAGGAGAAGGGGAAGAATAGTTCTCTTTGGGTTGCTGACCACTTGGCTTTTAGGGCACTCCCCGTCCTGTCTTGTTTGTCATAGTATTGGTTTTATTTATGTTTTGATATTTGAGAGCAGCTTAAGTCTGCATGGAAATCATTGGGACTGTGAGGATGCCTACTGCTGACAGTGCTTCCAATCCCTTGCTTGAGAGAAGTAGGAATTTGGGTTTTGATGTAAGAAGGTGCATCTGTTTGGTAGCATGGAGATGTGCAGAGAGGGTCCCTAGTGATTTAGATGATTGCAAGCTGCTGCCTATCAAGCAGATTCCCAGGCTTAGGAGCTGCATTCTGAGGCTGAAAAGCTGTGCTAAAATACAGCATCCCTTGGCTGCAGCCTGTCAGTGTTGTGGCTTGTCTGGTGCTGTGGGTGAGGCTGCTTGGTCTGCAGGAGATACTGTGCAGCAACAAGGATGCAGGAATGGGAGCTGGGGTCTGAAAAGGAGAAAGGAAAGAGGGGATAATGTCTTCTCTTAAGTGAAGGTAGAATAAAAGCTGAGGATAAAATAACTGCCCCTGAAACTGCTGTCAGGGAAACTTCTGCTTCTGCATCATGAATTTCTTGTCCTTGTTTGAAAACCTGATCTGATTCTCTGAGTCCTTCCAGAGACTGCAGGGTTTCCAGGAGAGCTAAATTCCAAGTAAAAGTCAGGTTTCTCTTCACTGGGAGTTAGAAAAGGACATGCACTTCAAAATGAACTTCTGGGAAAATCATTTACAGCCAGCAAGGTAAAACTGAGATAAACTGAGGAGTAATCTCCCTGCTCTAGGTGAGGTGAGCTAGATAAATAGTACCTGAGATATGACAACCCTCTAAGACAAAGTGTGGGGTCTAATTCCACATCCTTTGCTCTTCTCTTGACACATCTGAGCAAACCTTTCCCCAAGGGAGAGGAGCAAAAAGAGAAACATGTAGCTAACACATAGGGCTTGAATAACTAAGTGTCCAGATACAGATGGAGACTATCAAGAGTAAAGCAGTTGTAGTGTCTTTGGCTTCCTCACTGGAAGCTGGCTGTTTCCTTCAGGGTTAGAGGCCAGTGTATAACCTTCATGGGATCAGAGAATGGTTTGGGTTGGAGGTGAGGTCTCCCCAGAGCAGGGCAGAGGCAGAATCCCCTCCCTGCCCTGCAGGCTACACTGCTAGGGATGTAACCCAGGCCACTGTTGGCTTCTGGGCTGTCAGCACACATTGCCAGCTCATGGCCAGCTTTTCACCCACCAGTGCCCCCAAGCTCTTCTCTGCAGGGCTCCCTCCCTTCATCCCCAGCCTGGACTGATACTGAGGGGTGCCCTGACCTGGGTGGCAGGACCTGCACTTGGCCTTGCTGAGTCTCATGAGGTTCACACAGTCCCATTTTTCAAGCCTGTCCAGGTCCCTCTGGGTGACATCCTGTGCCTCTGGCATGCCAGTTGCACCACTCAGCTTGGTGTCATTTGCAGCTTACACTGTGGATACTTGTGAAGGAAGAGAGGAGACCAAAGCAGGACTCTGGTCTGTGCAGCACACCCATAAGGCTCCAGAGCTGGTGCTGTTCCCTGTGGCTGTGGGGAGTGAGTGGGTGGTCCAGCTGCTGCAGCAGCTGCAGGCTTTGCTTTGAAGTGCTGGAGATAGTAGAGCTTCTCCCACTCCCTGTCTGCCCACACTGCATTCCTGGGAGCTTCCTTCCTGAGGATGCCTCTTTCCAAGGCATCTCAGACCACCTTGGGAGGCTTGAAAAAGCAAAGCCCCTTATGGCTGCTGCTTGTCCCCTTGCTCTGGGAGGCTGGAGGCTCTACTGCTTTGGGCATGGCAATGCCTTGCTGCTGGTGACATAGCCCTTGCCTTGCTGATGAGCCCACGGGCTCACTCTCTCACCCTGTGTCAAGGCAGCTGGTGAATGACCATGTCTGAGCTGTCTGGAGCTGAGAGGGGAATTGCTGTGGGGCCAGGAGTACCCAACCTGTGTGCATTCCACCCTGGGCTGGCTGCTTTCCTGGGAAGCAGTGACCAGCAGCCCTCAGGGGTTCTTTGCCCTGAGACCTTAGAAGATGGCAGGAACTGAAACCATATGTGAGGGGATGGTTGCCTGGCAGATTTTGACTGACTTCTTCCTACAGGTGAAGTGGGGTGACAGTGAGGAGGAGAAGAGTTTGCAATTTAAACATCTGGGGTTCCATCAGGAGTGAAGGTGATAAACCAGCAGTGTTTTTCCCCCCAGTGTTGTACTCCCTTGTTATCTGTTGCCAGCTCCTCAGCACCAAATGAGGAGGAGAGGGACCCTACTGGGAGCTGTGCTTTGTTGACAGCTAAGTTCCAGTTGTGGAGGCTTTAACTAACAGTTTAGTCTACAACTGTACAGAAATAACACCCAGCTCTTGCTTGGCTCTGACATCCAGGGATGGAGCTTGTCTGCAAGGAAGGAGGACAGTGTGACCTGGCTGATGGAGAGGAATGGGCAATTTGCTTGTCTGCAGTTACATCACTCATTTTATTTCCCAATTCCTGCTGAGTGTCATCTCTGGGAACCCAATGGGAAGCTTTGCAGTGGTGTTTTTCACTTGCCAAGTCCTCCATCAGATTAAACTTCTTGTGGGGTTGAGAACTAGTTAGGTTGCAGAAGTACCCACAGCCCATGGTCACTGCCAAGTGGCTGTGGGCTTCTCCCTGTGCTCTGCAGGGCTGATGACCTCTGGCAGAATGTTCCATGTTCTCTGCAGAGCTGGGCTTTTCCTCTGTAGGGATGACAACAAGGGGTGGTTCTTTACTGGAGGCATTGCCTTGCTCCTTAGTGCTCCTTAACCATCACCTTCCCTTTTTTTTTCCAGCTCCTGAATGCATTAGCATAACCTTAAACTTCAGTTTTATCTCTCAGCCCAGGCACACCTTGGAGTTTGCTGCTTCTCTTTCAGCCCCACAGCAAAGCTGTCAGGGAGCTTTTCTCCAGCAGGCACAGGTTTGCTAACAGGTTAACTCTCCCCTCCCAGCTCAGCCCTGGGACATGTCCTTTTTCTCCAGGGGCACCCTTGTGGCTCTGAGTGACTTTCTGTGTGCAAGTTCAAATGCCTGTGGGCTCCTGTGTCGGCAGGATGCCCAAGTGCAAGAAGAGAGTCACTTTGCCCTCACAAATCAACTCTTGAGTTAATTATCTGTTTGCTTGGGCAGAGTGTGTCCTTGTGTGTGGGGAAGATTATCTTGCAACCTGGACTAGGATCAGAGTAGTTCAGAGCTTTGGCAGAGCAGTGAGAGGGAGGGAGAGAGAGAGGGAGGGAGGGAGGGAATGATGGGTGGCTCCCAGGGGAAGGCCAGGGGCCATAGGGCTAGTCAGGGACTTGAGGGCTGGGTGCTTATCCTTGCACTGCTGTGGACTCTGGGCATAGCCATGGGCATGTCACAAGTCACTTAAACTCTGCCTTGGCAATGGAAAGGAGTAATTCAAGGGGATGGAAGATACTGAGGAAGATAGTGGAGGCCATTGGAAAGCCAGAGGCCCAAAGAGAGGTTCACAGGAAATCAGAAGTATTCATCATTTGTGTTGTAGTGACCTAATGTGGGGATGATCCCAGAGTCACCATGCAATGGTCCTGCTCTGCAGCTCCTCAGCAGAGCAGGGCTGGAGCATCACATCACTTTGTGGAAGGAGGGAGAAGGCCCCAGATCTGTGGGGTGACTGGGAGCATGGGATCTTCCCCCACTAACACCCCATGGGCTCTGTGGTTAGTGAGGGCTGGCCATGAGGCCCTGTTGAGTTCTGCTGAGGCAATAGTAGGAGCCAGGTTGGGTCCCTGGCTGGAATGTGGGACTGCTGTGGTGGTGCTGGCAGAGGGAGAGCAGAAATCACTTCTGATGGATCTGCATGGATGCAACAGGAAGGGGAAAGCTTAGTGGGAGAGTGAGATACCTTGGGACAGAAAAGGATCTCTCCAAAGAGTTGTTGGACTGCCTTGTGCTTGTTGATTAAATGTATAGGGAAGAAGCATGCTCTGAACAGCCCCTGTTGCTCTTCTGGTGTTCTGTGGGTGGCACTGTGTGACTGCTGGTGCTCACTTGGGTTTTCTCCTTGCTTTACAGTGTCTCTGACCATCATGGGTGACTCTGGCGTGGAAGCAAGCCCCTCCCCTGCTGAGAGCACTGCAGAGCAGGACTCTCTGGTCAGCATGACAGATGTATTCCTCGTCTCGCTCATCGTTGGCCTCTTCACTTACTGGTTCTTCTTCCGCAAGAAGAAGGAGGAAGTCCCAGAGCTGCCCAAAATACAGTCAGTGTAAGTAACAGCTCTGAGGCAGCATGGGGTGAGTGGAGCTTTCTGTCTTGCTCATGGTGGCTACTAGGAGGCTGAGCTGGATTATAGGAGGTCTCCAGGTGAAGGCACTTGATCCCAAAGTGCATTTCTCTCCCCTCGTGTTTCTTCTGAGCTGTGTTACCTGGCAGTGCAGAAATCCATCCTGGTGGAAGAGCCAGGCTGCAGTCCTGCCTTACTCCACCATGGGGCCCAAATCAGGCATTTCCCTTTCCCAAGCAAGGCAAGAAAGGCCTCTGGCTCTCCTTCAAAAACTCTTAAGGATAGCATTGGCTGCTCTCTGTTTTCTGCTCAAGTCGTATTTGGATAAACCTGAGGAAAGGTGGCCCTGCTCTTAAGTAGATATCCAGTTGGAAATCTTATCTACCCTTAGCTGTGAAGAGAAGAAAGTCTTCTGGAGCTGGGGTATAGTTCCTGGGCATGAGCTACTTGGCAGCTCTTGTGAAACTTGCTTGGCTTCAGTGCCAGATTACCACAGCATCAGGAGACTGGATCTGGAGAGAGGAGAGGTCCTTGTTCCACCCTGTCTTCTGCAAAGGGCTTAGGGCCAGGAGTGAGCTGTGCTGGTGAAGATCTGTGTTCATTAAGGTCCTTGTCTCAGTCACACACCAAACTTAACATCAGTTTTCTGCTAGTCTTTATTCATTCTTTTTGTTTCCTTCTGGAGCACTGGTGAGAGCATTTAAACCCTCTGTAGCAGAGACCATAGCAGCTGGTGCTGTCCAATACCTTTCCCTCCAGTCTTCTGGGGTCTGTGCCCTGTGTGGGTGCAGAGAGAAAGGCAGCCTCAGCCCAGCTCTGTGCTTCCTGGCATCAGTCCTCTGAGTTTCTAATGCTGGCTGCAAAGTCCCTGTAGGCTCCCCCAGCCCTGAGTGGTTTGATGCTATGCCATGAAGAGGGAGAAGGTGACATCTGACTACTTGCAGTACATTCAAGGTCTAATCTATACAGTTGCACCAGCAAGGTATCCTGGGTGGAGTGGACACCTGTGGCACTTAGTGGGTGCTGCTCTGGTAAGAAATACTTCTCAGTCCTTCTTTTTGAAGTGTTGCAGCCTGGTGTGGAAAGAAGCTTGTGGCAGGACCTGTCCATAGGCTGCTCAGATGAGGATGTTTAGTGATGAGCCAAGGCATTTCAGCAGGGGATTGATGCTCCTGTTAGCCTGTGGGTAAAAGCATTTTGGAAGAGTGACAGCCAGGCAGGTGAAGAGTGAGAGGAGACTTTAAAGTTGTTCTTCCCCGTACTGGTCCCTGCCACTGCTTGCTGCAGCCCTGCTGTCACAGGAGCAAGGTGGTTTGGGGCCAGCATGGATCCATAAGCCAAGGCTGGTTGGTGGCACATCCATCCTCTGAGACAGTGACTTCCTGCAGCTTTTGCAGTGTTATTTTATGGGATGCTTGGAACCAGGAAGGAAATGAGAGGGGAAAATGAGCTTGTTCAGCCTGAGGTTTCCTTCCTCCTGTTATCCTTGAGTCTAGGGTGGAGTTTCCTTTCTGATGAGCAAGCAAATCGGCAAGATACTGGATCACACTGTCAGCCACTTCTCTTGGCTGGCTGGATACAGCAAGCTGGTCCATGGGCAGGCCCAGCTGCAGGCAGAGCAGCTGTCCCAGACCCATGAAGGCTGAGAGCCCCTGGCAGGGCTGTTTCTGGCTGAACTGGGTAGCCTTGACCTTGGGAGATGTTGCTTTTCTTCAGCATGTTCTCCGCAGCTCTGCCTTGACTTGCCATACTGTCCTGAACTGCTTTATCTGATGGTTTTGGGTGATGGTTTCTGTTGTGTCACTTTGGCCACAACTTCAGCTTCAGCCTTGGAAGACTGGAGGATGAAAGTGCTGAACATCAGTTGGGATGCACCACGATGGCTGCTGCTTCTCTGGGTTTACCTGTGATGTGGGAGAGGGCAAGCAGAATCTCTGACCTGAATACAGTGTCCAGCACATCGGAGCCCTCCTGGGCTTTTTGGGAGCTGCTGCTCAGCAGCATGCCTTGATCAAGCCATGTCAGCTCATCAGAGTCTGAAGGAAATGCTGCTGCTGCAACTGTCCTTGATTGTGGAAAAACAGATGCATGGTCAAAACAGCCTCTTCTGGATGGCACCTGTGCTGGGCTTGCTCTGCACAGCTCCACCAGCATGCATGGCCCCAGAACAGTCACAGTCTTGCCCCAGTGATGTCTTTGCGTTCAGCCACAGCTCAGGTGCTTGCTGATCCCTCACCCTCCCAGCCAAACACAGCTGTTTTCCTGCCCAAGGCCCCAGAGAAGGGGCAGAGTCCAGCACCTGATTCCTGCGTATGAGGTGTCCTGTACCTGGGTTGTGTAATCCCTGTGTCCATAGGAGCACAGGATGCCACTGGCTGGGGATCACTTGTGTTTTGGCCATTTCCAGACTTAATTGAAACCACTGGGGCAGCCTTCCCTGCAGTCTGCTCTGCAGATGTCATCAGGGAGAAGGGCTCTCGGTTGCCACGCAGCTGTGACCACCATGCTTCCTCACAGGGGCATTGCTGGGGAATGCACTCGTTTATTCCTGCTCTTTGGCTGTGGCTCCTCTGTGTGTTTCTGAATTGCAGATTTCTTTCCTCCCTTGCATAACTGCTCCAGAGCTGGGCAGGCTGTCGCCCTGGGGAGATGCAGGCGAGACAGCGATTGGTATGCTGGGTGTCACCCCTCCCTTCTCCCCCTGTCTTTAACGTTGTTTGGGGCAGAAATTGGCTTATCTCTGCTCTGCAGCTCCAGTGAGATCCATTCCCTGGTGTTTGCGGGGCTTCCTGTGGCAGGAATTGCTCCAGCTCCTTAGCCTGATTAGCCTCTTTGCTGCCTGCATGTGTGTTAGAGACCATCTCTAATTTAATTTAATAGGATCCTGAAGAGAACAAGCTCCTTTGAGCTGCCTCTGTAATGACACTGCCATAGTTACCCACAGCGCTGCTCACGCAGTGTCTGGAACTGTTTCATTCAGCTACAGCCTCGACTTCTTTTCTTGTTTGGAAAAAAACCCAGGCTATATCTAAAAGCAGCTGTGATACAAACAGTTTCCAGGGGAACAAGGCTGGGGGAGGGTTTGGTGTCCTGTCCCCCTGCTCTGCAGGGATGGGAGAGGGCTGTCTGCTGCAGAGCATCCTGGGAGGTTTCATTCTCCACTCCTAATTCCTTTCTGCCACTGCTGCCAGATGTTGCACTCTCTCAGGACTGTGTGGATCCTCTTGGTAACTTCCAAAGCCCTGCCACGAGGATCTGAGCGGGCAGGACTGCTCCTGCTATGACCCACGCTGGGGCCTTTTGTGCCGGCTCTCCTCTCCTTAACAAAAGGCTGACTAATGCCCAGGAGGAGCAGAATGGAAAGGCCTGTGTGTGTGTTGCTCCAGAGCTAAGTTAGATCCGTCCCCCCACACCTCCCCGTGCAGACAGACACTGCTGCCCTGCGACTCTTTGTCTGCCCGGACCATGGGCTGTGTGTACTCGGCCCCAGGAGAAGAGGTGGCTGTGGTGAGGTGAGTCCATCTGCTCTGACCTTGAAGGTCACTCCTGCAGCCCCAGAGCTGGGTGGAGTGGGTGCCTCGCCCTGCTGCAGCAGGAGGAAAAGGGAGGGGAGAGGCTGTGCTCGGAGGCAGGCTGCTCCAGAGGAAACCCTGCTGTTGGTGCTTGTTTCTCTGTGACGTCCATCCAGGTTGTGTTCTCTCTTCTGAATGTATGTGTGCTTTTGAGAAGAGAGCCATGGGCATGGGAACCTTCTGAAGGAAAGGTGTTCAGCTGAGGTGGAGGCTTTGGTATTGTTGCTGAGCTGTTGGGAGCTTCTTCCCTGCTCCTTTCTTTCTACTGAAACCAAAGTGACGTAGAGCCTTGGGAGTCGCTTGTGCTGTGGGCTCTCACCAAGGGTGGGCAATCTGTATAAGCTGAAGACTTGCTGTGACAGTGGAGTTATCTCCTTTCCTCCACCCATCACTTCTCCTGACTCTGTGTCACCACCCTGAGCTATCTAAGCTCTAAGAGCAGTTGTTGCTGCAAGCACACTTTCTCTCTAAGCTTTCCTGGCTGAGCAGTGTAAATCGATGTCAGTTCTGTCTTCGCTGTTTGTGCATTTTTGCAGCTCAGACTTTCAAGCCTGATGAAGCTATTTTGGGGAGTTGTGTAGCCTTTCAAAAGCCACGCTTATTATTTTCTCTGTCTGAGCCACACACTGTTCTCCAGCACAACACTGCAGTGCAAGGTTGCCTCTTTTGAAAGTGGATGGGTTCCCTGTACTCCCTTTTCTCTCCCAGACAGAGCTAGCTGAAAGGATCTAAAACTGTTGTTTTCCTCCTCCTTTAAAAGCTTTTTGTTTAGCAGTTGACCCAACAGCTATTTTAATTGGATCTCATTTGCAGAGGGCAGTAAACCAAAGAGCTTCACAAGGGAGCCAAAAGCTAAGTGAGAGCTGAGTCTTGAGAGCAGGCTGGGGGGCAGCTCTCCTGAGAGAGAGCTACCAGTGGCAGCATGGGCAGGGTTGGGGCTGTTCTCTTAAGATGTCTGCAATATCCCTGTTCCCAAAAAGGAACAAATGACAACATAGGGAGACTGTTGACTGCTGAGAGAGCAAAGTGGGGGGAGTGAAGCAGATCTCCTGGGAACACAGTTGGCTTGGGTAGCTTTTTTGGGTAGGGTTTGATCATCTTCTGTGCATGCTGTATGAGACTGTGCTTGGAGCTGTCAGACCTGGTTACAGAGCTCCTTGATGCCTTTGGGTAGAAGGGGGTGCTTGGAGGTATGCTTTACTGGATCTCCCCCACACTGCTGCTCTGTGTCTGTGTGCCCTGCAAACGTCTCAGCACATCCACAGAGATCCCTCCCTCTGGGCTGCAGAGTTTAGGAAACTGTTAGTGAGCTCTGCATATTCTCACATGGGCCAGAGCCAAAGGCATTTGTTTTTCGCCTGGAGGAGGCTTCTCTCTTCCCACAGGAGACTCAGCCTTGCATTCTTCCATTGTGAAAGAGAAACAGGAATGGGTCCCAGGTTCCTCCTCCCCACTAGTGAAGTTCCAGCAGGGAAGACAGCAAGGAAGCTCCTGGCACTTGTCCTCCTGCCTTGAAAAGACCGTAGCACCTAATCTGATTGTGGCTAGAGCCACCTCTGCTCCTGAGCCTTCCAGAGTCCCCAGGGCTGGCTTACTTTCACCCTGTGACACTGAAAACCCATGGGTGTGCTTAGGATAGCAAAGCTCTTCTGGCTGCCTACCAAGGTAGCCACAGTGTTGTGAACCTCTGCCTTGATGTTCCTGACAGTGCTGCGGTGTGTCCCTCTTCAGAGCTAGAAACAGCCATCTCTGTGCAATGCTACAAGCACTCTCTGTGCTTCAGATCCATAGAGGGTGGGGGTGGAAACTCCTAGTAGGAAAGAGCCCTGTGGGACCTCAGCAGGCAGCAGTCACCTTGCTGAGGTTCTATGGGTCAGATCAGCTGTGCCTGTCTGCTCTGCAGGGCTCTCCAGCTCTGGGACTTGTGTCTAGCAGGCTGCTTTGAGGGCTGGTGTTTAGCCCTGTCTGACTTTGAGCCTGGGGACTTCACCCTGGGGGCCATGACTCAGGACCCATCCCCTGCACATCTGCTGTGAATCTGCTGTTTCTCTGGAGGCTTACTCCTGTGCCTTAGCTCTACCAGATCCTTGTAGCCTGCTGAGCTGTGAGCCCTCTCAGAGGGAAGGTTTCCTGACAGCTAGGGCTGAGTGCCTGGGCTTTACCTGTGGGAGGGTTTACTGATGCAGGTGAAGCAGGGGGTCAGCTTTTCCCCCTCTGCTCTGAGTCCCTGCTCCATGTTTGCACACTGAGAAGTCCTGCAGCAGTGCCATGGGCATCCCTGGGAGAGGGCAAATAAGAGTGGTCCGTGAGGACTCTCACCCCTTTGGGTAGCCTTCCTGAAGTCTGGGGGTTACTTTTTCCTCACTTGCTTGTCCATGACCTTAAAGAATGAACATGCTCATCTGAAAGGAACTTCCTTCTGTCTTTCAGAGCAGCTCCAGTGAGAGACAGTAGCTTCATTGAGAAGATGAAGAAGACGGTAAGCTGCTTGCTCTGGCTCTGGGGGTTGCTGGGAAGGTGGGGGAGGCTCTTGTCCTTCCCTGTTTCCTCTGGAGACTCTCTAGCTGTCAGCAATGGGGACTGGTTTGGATACAGACATGTCTGCCACAGAGAGTGTCCAGCTGTGTGGGCAGGCAGGAGTGGCTCACTCAGGCTGTGCTGGGAAGTTTGGTTTTAGAGAGAAAAAGAAAGTGAAAATTTGGTGCAAAAATAGTGCAATACATCTTGGAAGTCAGGAGGGGAAATGGCAAAGTCCTTGAACCCATTGGCTGGGATTGTTTATCTGTGTGGTTGGTTCTCATACTGGCTTGCTCTGGGATGGGAATTGTTGTACACAGAACTGGCAGCTTTTGACTCTGCTGGCTGGACACAAGAGGATGCAGAGGAAGAAGCGAGGGCTGCATTTATTTTCTGTTTTACTTGAAAGTGGCTGGTTTGCAGCAGAGCAGGAGCTCAGAACTTAAACACTTTACCAATGTTTAGGCAAGTTTGCTTTCTCACCCAGGGAGTTCCATGTTTGTAGGAGACTTGCAGCCTTAAGGCTGAGGAGAAATCTTGAGTGTTTATTCTTTGCTTTGAGTTTTAGTCTGATCTGAATCACCCCTCTGAGACTGACAAGAGTCATGTTCTTATTAACAGCTCAGCCTTGAGTTTTCTGCTGCAGACCTGTAGTGGAGCCCTCTACAAGTGCAGACCCCAGTTGCCTTTAGGATGCAGGCCAGGGCTCCAGATCGCAGGTGTTTCCTGTCTCTGACAAGATGTGCTTAGTCTGTGCATTTGCCGAAGGAGTAGTTGCCATTCAGCAGGGGTTTCTCTCTCTCTGCAGGGGCGAAACATCGTGGTGTTCTATGGCTCCCAGACGGGCACAGCAGAGGAGTTTGCCAATCGTCTCTCCAAGGATGCTCATCGCTACGGCCTCCGAGGCATGGCAGCAGATCCAGAGGAGTATGACTTGGTAACTCAGCTATGAACAGCCTCAGGATAGATAATATCTTTTTAGTGTCCCCCAAAACAAAAGCCAGGCCAAGGGACAGTTGCCCTTTTAGTAGTGTCATGGAGTGGAGAAGGGATCAGCCTGAGAGATGCAGGGGTGGGTTTGATCCTTAGAATTGTAGAATAAAAGCACAGAATTGTTCAGTTTGGAAGAGACCTCTAAGATCATAGTCCAACCATTAACCCAGCACTGCTGTCCCTCAGCACCACGTCTCTGTGGCTTTTCAATCTCTCCAGGGGTGGTGACTCCACCACTGCCCTGGGCAGCCTGGGCCAGGCCTTGACAACACTTTCAGGGAAGTTGTTCCTAATGCCCAACCTAACCCCCCCAGGCACAACTTGAGGCCATTTCTTCTTGTCCTATCGCTTGTTGCCTGGGAGAAGAGACTAAGCCCCACCTGGGTCCAGCCTCCTTCCAGGGAGTTGTAAAAAGCAAAAAGGTCTCCTGTGAGCCTCCTTTTCTGCAGGCTAACCAAGCCCAGTTCCCTCAGCTGCTCCTCACAACACTTGTGCTCTAGACCCTTCAGCACCTTCATTGCCCTTCTGTGGACACACTCCAGCACCTCAGTGTCCTTGTTGTAGTGAGGGGCGTTGCCATTTTACAGCTTTGAGTGAACACTGCAACATGACTGAAAGAGGAAGGTAGCCTGGAGTGCTTGGGACTTGCAGGTCATCCACTGGCAGCATGAAACTTGCTCTGTGTTCCTTCTGTAGTCAGCACTGGTCCCATACTGCTGCACTCTGGGACAGAGGCATTGCCATTGTGGTGTTCTCTGCATTGACCAATGCTTCTGATCCCTTAAAGCATTGTATGGAAACTTCCATCACTCTTCCCATGGGGTGGGGGTTTTGACTTTCAGTCCAGTGAGGGTGGTTAGCTTTATTTCCCCTGCCATTTTGGCTGGGTTTGGCCTTTCCCAAGCCTGTTTGTAACCAGCTGTCTGACATTGCGTGGCGCTGCTCTGCACCCCAGTGGTAGCTGTAATGGGAGTTAAGGCTTGCCCAGTAACCACATCCTGGGGTTCCTAAGGGTTTGTCCTTTTCTTTGGTTGCAGTCAGACCTGAGTCGCCTCTCTGAGATCGACAAGTCCTTAGCTGTGTTCTGTATGGCCACTTATGGAGAGGGAGATCCCACAGACAATGCCCAGGACTTCTACGACTGGCTGCAGGAGGCTGACGTGGACCTGACGGGTCTGCGATTCGCAGTAAGCAGCTTGATTCCAGTTTCCTGCCTTTGGGCAGGAGAGACAAGAGCCCTGCACAGGGCTTGGGTACAAGCCCAACATGATGTCTATGCCTGTGCTGGGTGTGGTCCCTCTTATGTTCCTCCCCAAGCTTCATGGATGCTTGCAAACATATGTCTAGGAGCATTAGCTGCAGATGAGTCCTCTGTCCACTTCCTAAACCACAAGAGTTTGCTGGTAAAGTCTTGCCACAGACAGTCCAGCAGGCATTGAATACAAGGTCTGCCACTGGGTTACTGGCTGCTGCTTGTCAAAAGCTAATTGAGCAGCCCTGGGCCAGACCTTCTCCTGCAAATTAAATCACTGGGAGGAGTGTGGAGCTTTCTTCCTGCACTGAGCTGAATAATTGGCTGAGATACAGCCACCTCACCTAAACCATGGCCAAATGCCTTAGGCAGCTTAATATTTGCAAGTGAGGAGAAAACTCTCTGCTGGAGATGTTAAGCTGCTCTGTATAAAGCAGTAAGCAAACATTTGCTGAGCAGTTTGTGGGAGGCAAGGGACAGCAGTTGGTCTCCAGGCAGCCCAGGCTTTTACTGGTCCCTTGAGGAGGTGGTGCAAGCAGCTCTTGTGTCATGGAATCATAGACTGGTTTGGTTGGAAAGGGACCTTTTAATGTCATCTAGTCCAACCCCTCTACAGTCAGCAGGGACATCTGCAACTGGATCAGGTTTATCAGAGCCCCAGACAACTTGACCTGGGATGGTTCCAGGGATGGGACATCTCCCACCTGTGGGCAACCTGGGACAGGCTCTCACCATCCTCAGTGTGGAAAAAAAATTCTTCCTTCTATCTAGTCTGTCTGTCCTCTTTTAGTTTAAAACCATCAACCTCTGTCCTATAACACCAGGCCTTGCTAAAAAGTCTGCATCCTCGTGACATGCCTGAGGCCTGGTTCAGAGGGAGTGGTGGTGCCTGCTGTCTAGACCCTCTTCAGTGGCAGATTCTTACTCAAGGTCCACAAATAGCTGATGGAGAGCAGGGAGAGGCCTTGCTGTCTTTCTTCAGCATCCTTTGCTGGGTGATACTGGCCAGAGGTTGCCAAATAAACAGAAGTCCTACCCGCACTTCTCCATGCTCATCAGTGTTTCCTTCCAGGTCTTTGGGCTGGGGAACAAGACTTACGAGCACTTCAATGCCATGGGGAAGTATGTGGACAAGAGGCTGGAGGAGCTTGGAGCCCAGCGCATCTTTGAACTTGGGCTGGGAGATGATGACGGCAAGTGAGTGGCTTGGTGTGAAGGGGTCAGAGCTGGCTAAAGCACTGTGGAAGGGACCTTGGCAGGGAGTTGGCTCCACTACTAAGAAATTAGCTCCATAGCTCTGGTTGTAGGAGCTGACACGTCTCCGAGTGTCTGCTTTCTCTCCCACAATCCAATCCCTGTACATTTAGGGTGTCCTAGGGTATTTCCCAGACACAGGATTCCCTATCAGCTTTAAATGGCCATAGCTCTGTACAGGAGGAGGCTTTGTAGCCTCCTCTGCCTCTGCCCTGCTGCAGCTCCGTTGCTAACCCAGCCTATGTGGATAAACTTGCCCATTCCTATGGAGAAGACAAACTCCATCTCCTCATGAGCTGTTTGTTTTATGGTGGAAAGCAACAGTTTTCCAACTTGGACAATGATTTGTTTGTTTTTTGCATCTCTCTATGCTCCCCTGAGCACCCTGTGGGTAGTGGCTGAACTGGGAAATTACATCAGGCTGTGGCTTTACCTCTAAGGGCTGCAAGATCTGATGAGAGGGAAGTGCTGTATGAGGGAGGCATTGCCATGGTGGATCCTGCTTTTTAGGAAGGTGAGGAGAAGCCAGGAGTGGGTAAGGGGGAGCCGAACTGGTTAAAGACTGAGTCTGCATAACAAAGCCTTCCTTAACAAACCTGAGGAAGGGAGAGGTGGCTGCTGTAGCAACAGTTCCCTCCCACCCACTTAGTGATCTGAAGACGCTGTTTTGGGGATCTGTGAGCATGTAGACATACCAAAAGTGCCTGCATCCAAGAGCAAATTCCTCTTCCTGTGGTGAAGGAGCAAGTCCATAGGGATCTCAGATGGCTCTTTTGGGAATACCCCTTTGTTCCCCTCTCCCCTTGGGCAGGGTTATTGAATCTCTCTTTTGCCCTGGCTAGCCTGGAAGAAGACTTCATTACCTGGAGAGAGCAGTTCTGGCCAGCAGTGTGTGAGCACTTTGGGGTGGAGGCTACAGGAGAAGAATCCAGGTGAGTGTGGGAGCAGGTTCTTCTAGGTGCCAGAGAGGTTGGCCACCTCTGACTGGTGGCTGTGCCATTAGCCCTGAGCTGCTGCCCCCTTTCCTGTGTGCTGCCTCCCCTCCCAGACCTGTGAGGGCACGTGTGAGGTAGAGCAGGGAGTGGGGCTGTTTGGAGTCAGGTTGTCCTGGTATAAGTGTGAACCCAGCTCTAGATTTGTGTTCTGAATGAGGAGGTGGTGGGTTTGGGGCCGTGGTGGGTTTGGGGCCGTGGTGGGTGGTATTGCTGGGTAGGGAGGCTCCCAGTGAAGCTGAGGTTTTCTCCTGATTTGGGCTTTCTGCAGAGTCTGCCTGATCCCTCATGTCTCAGAGGCTAAGGGGCAGAAGCTGCATTTAGTTTTGGCCTGTAGTGAAGCAGATGATGGTTCCAAATGTACCTTGTGCTTTCCAGTTTGACTTTTCTCTCTCCCTTCCTCCTCCAGCATCCGCCAGTATGAGCTGGTGGTGCACACAGAGGTGAACATGAACAAGGTCTACACTGGTGAGATGGGTCGGCTCAAGAGCTACGAGAACCAGAAGCCGTGAGTGCCACACTGCCTGGGCAGGGTGTCTGTGGGCCAGGCTTCAGCTGATGGGTCCTTCATGTTTCTAACAGTGTTGGCTGTGTGGGTGGTGTCATTTCTGAAGTGTAGCCATGTGGCAGGTCTCTGCCCAAGGAAATGGGCTTGATCTCCACGGGGACTCCCAGGGATTCCCCAGTTAGTGAATCATTACTGGTGAGAAGATGGCTGTGTTCACATGTGCTGTGTGACTGCTATGCTTGCAGCATCTGTCCTGAGGTCCCTCAGAGCTAATGCCTGATGGTTGCTTGCAGTGTTGCTGTGGGAGTTTAGTTATGCAAACTAATTCCAACTGAAACATCTCTGAGATAGGACAGTCCCTCAATCCACTTGTGTCACATGTTCTTAATGGGGCAGAAGCTGTTGGCTGCTGGATTGTGCTTAGCAGGAAAGTGATGTGTGTTCTGTGCCAGTGTGGGCAGCAGCAGGATCATCATTTGTGTGCTGTGGTGTGCTTTGGAACATGAACCAGGACAGCCCTGTGCTCAAATCATGGGAGCCTGCTCTGGAGGCAGAGGGAACATGCCTGGATGCAAGCAGCACTGTGAGCCTGCAGGAGAGTAACCCAGAGGGTCTCTGTCATTCCTTCCAGGCCGTTTGATGCCAAGAACCCCTTTCTGGCCCAGGTCACAGAGAACCGCAAGCTGAATGAGGGTGGGGAGCGGCACCTCATGCACCTGGAGCTGGACATCTCCAATTCCAAAATCAGGTAGTTTCCCATGGGACACCACTCCTGTTTTGGCAGGAGCAGTCTGCATCAGGAGCAAAGAACAAGGATGTGGCACTGGCCTCGTCCAGCACTTGAGAAGGGAACCTTGTTCTCTTGATTATTTAACACCACTCCTCTGGGCCTCTCTATCACAGGTTGGGAACCCCATGTCTCCCATGTCAGGAGGTTCTCCCAGCTCTGGCCATGCATTGATCCCTCCAGAGCTGGCTGCACATACCCATCTGGCCTGGGAAATCCCAGCTGCAAGACTTCTCCAGGAGTCATTCAAAAAATAAGGGAGCAGATGAGCTATGAGAGAGAGGGGAGCTGGAGATGGCTCATACCTGGGTTTGCTTGGCTTAGGTGTATGACATGGGGGGATAAAGCCCAGTTCTTAAAACCCCTCTTGCTGGCTTCAATTTGTGTGTGTCTGTGTGCATCCAGATGGCCTTCTTGAAGTCTGGCAAAACTGCTGGTATCTTGGAAATCCCTTGTAAAAGACCTGGTTCTTAGAACCATTATTCCTCGGTGGTTCTTTCTGCTGTGCCTGTGGCTCTTCCAGGTCCCCGATTCTGCAGGCACTGTGTAGCAGCTCAGACCTCAGTGTTTTCCGCCTGCCCCTGGCACCTGCACACTTATCACTGAGCAGCTCAGGCCTGGGGGGGACCAGAAGCAGTGGTGGTGTTCCATCTGCTCTCCTGCTCTCATGTCAGGTATGAGTCTGGGGACCATGTGGCAGTGTACCCTGCCAACGACTCTTCTCTGGTGAACCAGATCGGTGAGATCCTGGGCACGGACCTGGACACAGTCATGTCCCTCAACAATCTGGATGGTGAGTACATATCACACCTGAGAATCAGCAGTTCTCCTTCAGCTATGGCCTCTGTCCCTCCCACTGGAGCAGAAGCCAGGATCACCTTTGGGCACTTCCAGGCAGAGACCTCCGTGTCCAGTGTGAGTGCTGTGCCATTTTAGCAGTGGCACAGAGCCTGCTTGCCGAGAGCCAGCTGAAGTGGGTCAGTTGTGAAACACACTTAGGGTGCTCATTCAACAACAAATTATGTAATAGCACACTCCTAATTACAGAGCATCAACCCTCCAGAGCATCCCTTTGCTGCAGCCCTGCAGCTCAGAGCCTTCCTGTCTGAGATGCTGTTATTGGTCCTTGGAGAGGCAAAGGCTTGGAGACTGAGCTGCCAGGAGGGAGCGCTTATGCTGGTACAAAGAGCTGCTCTTGGGCAGTGTTCCGAGCAGCGCTGGCCTCTGGCAGGAGGGAGATGGCAGCTGCTGCATATCTTACTCCTGAAGCAGTGCAGCCTGACCTGAGGCATCAGATGTACTGGCCCAGAAGCCTGAGAGAGCTCCTGGTTTCAAGAGGTCAAGTGGCTTTAATACACTGCAGCACCCTGTGCAATGTCCCATGTTGTTAGGCCTCACACTACCATAGAATGACATAGTTGTTTATGTTGGAAAAGACCTTTAAGATCATCCTGTGCTGGAGCTGCTTCAGTAGAGGATCCGGGCTTTGGCCAAGAGGCTGGTTCAGCCCTGGGGCTTTGCTCTCCTCCGTGAAGGCTGTTCCCCTGCTCTGTCTCTGGCTCTTGTGCACTGCATGTAGCTGCTGACACAGTCTCTAACATAACAAACTGTGGTTCCTGATTTTTAATGTTTGGGTTTTTTCTCTCTCTCTTTCTTTCTCTCCCTTCCAGAGGAATCCAATAAGAAGCATCCCTTCCCCTGCCCCACATCCTACCGTACAGCCCTGACATACTACCTGGACATCACCAACCCACCCCGCACCAATGTCCTCTACGAGCTGGCCCAGTATGCCGCGGACACGGGCGAGCAGGAGCGGCTCCGCAAAATGGCATCGTCTGCTGCCGAGGGGAAGGTGAGAGCCCTGGCCTTCCCAGCAGAGCTGCTGGCTTGGAGTGGGTGCTGGGGGATCCCCAGAAGGGACCCAGGTCTGTTGGGCACTGGATGCAGAGAGCTATGGAAGCGTTTGCCAGCTGCACAGGGAAGTGGTCATGTGTGTGCCCTCCTTTGCCTGCAGGCTCTGTACCTCAGCTGGGTGGTGGAAGCCCGGAGGAACATCCTGGCCATCCTGCAGGACATGCCCTCGCTCCGCCCACCCATTGACCACTTGTGTGAGCTCCTGCCGCGCCTGCAGGCCCGATACTACTCTATTGCGTCCTCCTCCAAGGTGAGGCTGCTTCCAGCAGGGACCAAGGCTGCTGAGAGGCTGCTTCAGCTGCAGCTCCCCTGTGCCGCATCTGGGGACAGGACACCTTGTCACCATGTCACCTTGGCAACACTTTCTGTGAGAGGGGCAGCTCTAGTTATCTCTGTGCTTGGGACAAGGGGTTTATCCCAACTTCCCCAGGGTCTGCAGAGGATCCTACACTGCAGCCAGCTGCACCCTGCTCCCACCACACTCCCTGTTGCTCTGCTCCTCTTTGCCCTTTAAGCCTTGCTTTCAGGGTTTGGAAGCAAGGTGGTATTTTAGGAGCAGGTCAAAGGTCACTCTTCCAAAGCCTGAGGTTCTTGGCAATACTGGGGGAAGCTCAGTGGTCCTGTGATGAGTCAGGCGCAACACAGAAGCTTCCTGTGGGTCATCCTAGGACGTTTCACCTGATGGGTTGGAATAGGTGTCCCAATGTTAACATTAGGTTAAACTTTTTCCCATCCCTGAGCACAAGGGACTGAGCTGTGGGTTGCTGGGGCCTCCTCCCTGCCTGGTGCTGACATCCCTTCCCTGCAGGTTCACCCCAACTCCATCCACATCTGTGCCGTGGCAGTGGAGTATGAGACCAAGACGGGACGCCTGAACAAGGGGGTGGCCACCAACTGGCTCAAGAACAAGGTGCCCAAGGAGAATGGGAGCAGTTCCCTGGTGCCCATGTACGTCAGGAAGTCGCAGTTTCGCCTGCCCTTCAAACCCAGCACGCCCATCATCATGATCGGCCCGGGGACAGGCATAGCCCCCTTCATCGGCTTCATTCAGGAGCGGGCCTGGCTGAAGCAGCAAGGTGGGGGCCCAGAAACTTCCCTGGGGAGTAGTGCTGCTCTGGGACACTGCCCTGTGGAGCCAGATGGTGCCTCCAAGGTGCAGCATGTGCTGCTCACATCGCTGGTGGGTTTAACAGAAAGCAGAGGCGGTGAAACAGGGTGAGCAGCAGCAAAGTTGTTTTGCCCAGCATGAGGATGCTTTGTCCTCCTCTTGGCCATAGAGGGTGTTTGGAGGGGGGAGATAGACCTGAGCCAGTTCTCTGATCTCTGCCATCACTTCTCCAACTAACCACAGTCAAGTCATTAGACTAATTTCTAAAGCATGTGGGTATGTCTGGGAATCAGTCTCGAGCTTCCCCTTGTAAACAGAAGCAGTGGTGCAGCTCTGCCTCACCTGGGTTGGCAGGACAAGGGAGGACAGGGCTGGGGGCTGTAGGGGCCAGCTGATGGGTGCTGTGTGACTTTGCAGGCAAAGAGGTGGGTGACACAGTGCTTTACTACGGCTGCCGCCGTGAGCGTGAGGACTACCTGTACCGCGAGGAGCTGGCCCGCTTCCGCCAGGAGGGAGTCCTCACCCAGCTCAACGTGGCCTTCTCCAGGGACCAGGCTGAGAAGGTACTGCTCAAGTCCCCCAGCCACTTGCTCTGTTGCCCCCCATCGCTCCCAGCTGTGGCAGTGGCAGGAGAAAAGGCCCCAGGGACTGGAGACTCCCCACCTGGAGCCTCTCTGCTAGGGAAGGCCCCTGGCAGTCACGGGAGCACGCAGCACCTCCCCTGCCTGGTGGAGTCACAAGCAAGGGCTTGGCTTGCCCTGCCTCGGCATGGCTGGTGGCCTGGAGGCTCTGCTCCTCTTGCCTCACTCTCCCCCCTTGTTTCCTGCCAGGTTTATGTTCAGCACTTACTGAAGAAGAACAAGGAAGACATCTGGAAGCTGGTTAATGAGGGGAACGCTCATATTTACGTGTGTGGGTAGGTCTGGTGGCAGGGAAGGGGCTCTGGGGAAAATGTTCCTGTTCTCAGGAAAGCAAGAGACTTGCTTGTGTGTCACAAGGCCTGGGAGGGTTCTGCTGTCCCTGCTTCAGGGGAGGACTGGGCAGGTGGCCTTTGGGGAGCAAACCATCTGTGTTCAATTCAGGTGACCAGGGCTCTGTGGCTCTGATGTGTCACTGCCTCATTCACGGTGCCCTTGTTTCCAGGGACGCTCGCAACATGGCCAGGGATGTGCAGAACACCTTCTGCGAGATCGTGGCTGAGTTTGGGAACATGAGCCAGGCCCAGGCCGTGGACTATGTAAAGAAACTGATGACGAAGGGCCGGTACTCCTTGGACGTCTGGAGCTAAGAGCAGGGCTGGCAGGGCCAGGGAGAGAGCAGGTCCCCAGGCTTGGGCCTGGGGGATGCTGCTCACCCACTGCTGCGCTGGGTGACAGTGTTGTCCCCAGCCCACAGCTACCCGTGTCACTCCCAACCCCTTCTGGGCCACAGGTGCTCCCCTGGGGCAGGCTGTGTACCTGGGAGGGAAGGGGTAGAAGGGGTTGAGAGGGGCAGGGGGGTAGCTTAGGCAGTGCCCTTGATACCTGAGGGAGCACCTCCTGGCACCAGCATTTGCCTTGAGGTCAGGGACACAGCTGATGTGGGTCAGGAGGGACAGATGGTGCTGGGGAGCTCTGGGGTCCCTCAATGAACCGGAGGTTCCTTATCTGGATTGCCTTATCTGGGGGGGCTGGAGACCACCCTGGCCTGGGGAGGGCTGGTGGGGGTGAAGGGGCTGGCAGCCCCTGCACTGGAGCTCTGGGGTGAGGGCACATCATGGGGCAGTGATCTGTCCTTGCCTCCCTCCCACTCTCTTTGTCCAGCTCCAGGATGTGGGGCTGGCAGGTGGCTCTGGGCACACAGCTGTCCCAGGGCCCCTTGGGTACCCTGCTCTTTTCCCCCCGCTCCTGCCCACCTTTGCTCCAGCACACAGCAGGGAGGGGATGGCTCCTCTCCCTCCAGAAGACATCCCCTCTTGGGGGGGTGGCGGCGGGTCAGGGGCCCTGCCTGCTCCCTGGGGTCCTGCAGCTGGCAGCTCCCCTGTGGCCAGCCCCTCCCTCATGCCATGTAGGCTCATTTTTTAAATACTGTTTTTATTTTCACATCTATCTTTGTGATTTAATCATGGGAAAAAAACCCAACTTTCAGGCTGTCTAATGACTGTAAATTATTTAAATACATTTGCCCTTGGAATAAAAATACTGTTTCTGTAGTTTCCTTCCTGCCCCCTCTCTGCTCAGGAAGAGGGAGGAGCAATTGCTGCTAACCTGAAGGAACCTAGTGGCTGAGCCGGAGCTGGGTGCTGAGGGACAGCAGCAGAGATGGATGGCTCTAGACCAGGGCACAGCTCTGCTCCTTGGTTCCCAGCAGTGCAGGAGTTCCCAGTGGGAGTAGAGGCTTTTGCTTTCCCCACTCTGCAGGGATGCTGAGGTCCTGCTGTACTCTGCTTGGCTCCTTGGGTAGCCAGAGCTCTGTCTCTGCAGGCCAGAGGGTGCTGAGCTCACAGCATTGCCTTCTCATCCCTCCTGCACCCCAGGCTGGAGAGGGGTCATGTGGAGATGGCTTTTCTTCCCTCCCCCTGCTGCTCTGCAGCTAGAGCCCACTGCCTGGATGAGCCAAAACTGCAGAGCAGAGCATGTTCTGTGACCGCCTCGCTGACCTGAGGCAGCACCTTCCCTTTATTTTTGCACATGCATCCTCCAGAGCTGAGTCCAGCATGCTCTTTGTGCAGGTCCAGTGTGAAGCCCAGTCCAGGCTTATGGTGCTCCCACTCCTCCTGTGCCACAGCTCCTCCACCTCAGCCCCCTCTGCCCTTTGGCTTAAGGGCAAAGGAAGAGCCAGGGTATGACACACGATGGAAACCAGCAGGAAAGCAGAGGGAGCTCCAGGGACAGACAGGGATGCAATTGCTCACAGCCACGGAGATGTGAGAGCCTCTCTGCCTTCAACAGCCAGGGGTGGCCCAGGCTGCAGGGCTGGAGAAAGAAGGGAGAGAGCCTTGACCACACCAGGGGATGCACAAGATGGTGAGGAAACCATGGCAGTAAAGGTCTCCGTGGCAGAGGGAAGGGGAGCAGCGATCCCAGGCCCCCTGCTCCCCCGCAGGAGGGAGGCAGATGGGACAGGAGATGCAGTGTTCCCGACTCCAGGTGTGACTGAGGCACAGATCCAGCACCACAGTGAACATGTCAATATGTCTATTTGCAAGCAGGCCCCAAGCTCTGTCTCACACCCAAGGGATGGGGTGAGACACCAGGGTCTGGACGGCATCGAGGGGGTGGGAGCTGGAGCTGGTGGGGAGAAAGTCCTGGCCCCATGCTGCCCCTTCAATTCTGCTTTGTGTCTTTGTTCTTGTTCTGAATCTTCTGGTGGACAACACGGAGGGTGGTGAAGAAGTTCCCGAGGAAGAGGATGAAGAAGGGGAGGCCGCACATGAGGACCTGGGGGAGCCACAGAGGCATGAGTCAGCAGCAAGGACTTGCCTGGGGCATACCCTCCCCAGGGCAGCTGCCTGGGAGCTCCCTTACCTGCCACTCTTTGCACTCCGGGTGCTGGAGCATGTGGAAGAGGGTGAGGGCATTGTAGAGCTGCCAGAACTGTAGGAGAGAGATCTCAGGTGACACCAGCCCACCCCAGCAGACAGCAAAGTCCTGTCCAGGCTCAGGTCAGAGGACCCCAGCTAGGACATCTCCCCGCTCCTTGCTACCTTCTGGAGACCAACAGCCAGGAGGAAGCCTCAGACCAGCCTACTGCTTTTGGCTGTTGATCTAACTGACCTGCCCAAGGCAGAATTTGACCTTCAGCAGCTGCAGCTCCAGAGGGGCTTTGGAAGGGTTCTCAGAGCCAGCCCCTCTGCTGTGTTTTGCACCTCACTTCAGCACTTGGCCAAACTATCAGCAGCCCCTACCCAGGTTCTCCCTCTCTCACTAGCCAAGCAGGGAAGGTGGTGAGTGGAGGAAAAGAAAAGGCTCAGCATTTGTTGAAAGCATTTCCCTGCCCTGACATCCACATCGTATGTTCACAGCAGCCTGCAGGGACCTGGGTGACGTCCAGGCTGTCCAGTGCAGCGGGAGCATGGCATGATCTACCCCCACCCAAGGCTCCTACAAGGATCACTGCACACTCACCTGCCCAAAGAAGAGGAAGGGCAGCAGGAATGTGAGGCCTCTCCACATCCAGGACTGGAACCCCTCTGTGGAGGATGAAGGTTTGCATGGGGACCCCAGAAAATGCTGGCTGGATGACCAGACAGAGCCCAGCTCCCGAGGTCACCAGCAGGCAGGTTTAGTGGCCACCCCCTGCCTGGCTGAGAAGGTCCTGCCAGGCTAACACAGCCTGCCCGTGGGCACTTCAACTTGCAGGGATCCCTGTACTCCTCTAACGTGGGCTCTGGTAGAGCTGCTCTCGCCTGCAGCTGCTGTCCTCAGCATCGCAGGGGCTGGGGAGGTGACAGCACACGATACATGGGGTGTTGGAGGGGCATTTCATGTCTGAAGGAGCTTCCTGGAGGAAGCCTGGATGGCAGGAAGCACATCCATGGCTACCTTGCATCCCAAGGGAGGCAGCCATGGGCCAGTGGCTGCTGGAAAGCAGGAGGAAGGGGGCATCCAGCCTATGGGACAGAGCTTCTCCCCGTGCTGCCCTATCACAGGAGGTGCTGCTCTTGGGGCTCTGGCTTTACTTGTAGCTTTCTGCCACTGATAAACCACAGCCAAACTAACCTCCCAAAAAAATAACTGTCAGCCTTGCCTTAACAGAAACCACAGCTCCCAGTTAGCTGAGCACCAGCCTGCTGCTGGGAGGGAGATTGCTAGCAGCAGCTGACCTGTGCAAGAGCCACTCCAGGACTGGGACAAACAGTAAGGGAAGACCCTGGCTTACCCACAGTCAGGTCCATGTTGTGCCTCTCGCCCAGCGCTCGCAGCCGGTACAAGCACCCACTCTGGTAGTAGTACTGCAGGAACTGCACAAAGCCTGCAAGGAGAGCATGGACACAGTCAGCAGATGCCCAGGCATCATCCCCTGGCTCCAGAATAAGCTCTGAGATGACTGTACACGAAAAACACCCTGGTGCCAGGGCAGCGGAGGGCAGGACAGAAGCCAAAGGAAAACCCAGGCCAAGAGCCTCCACCCAGGCCTCCATGTGTTGCAGGGCCAGGTCCAGCTTTAGTCCCAGCCCTTGTTCCAGTGCACGCGGCAGCACTTACTCTGGTACATAGAGAAGGAGAGGAACTGGTTCCTGAACATCTGGTACATGAGCCCATCTGGCCTGCAGAGAGACAGAGCTGGTTGGGGGCTGCAGGGCTGAGAGGGGATGCAGCCAGCCCTGCCTGCCCCACGGCACCGCTGTCTCACCCCACTTCCCACCACAACAGTGAGCTGGGATGGTCCTCCCACACGAACTGCACAGCAGGGGCCCTGATACCCTGTCTGCCATGCAAAGGTGCTGATGGCTGCTTTTGTTTAGGGTGCTTTGGCCTGGAGAGGAACGTGTGGAGTTGACTGTTAGAGCACAACATCCACAGAGCAGGACTCTGGCCATGAGTTAGGGCAGTGAAGGTCTGAGCTGGTGACAGGCCAGGGTGTCTGGAGGGGTACACAGACTTACCATGTCAGCAAGACACCTGAGAGGAAGGTAGAGACGTAGTGATGGAAAACCCACCAGCCTTTGATTCTGGAAGGCAGACACAGAGAAGGGGCATCTTGGGCATCAATCAAGACCCCAAAAAGCACCAGGAGTGCCAAGCCAGCCCAGCACCAGCAACCCTCCAGCTTCCATGGCAAGGTGAGATGCAGGGCTGGTTACAAAATGGCCATGGCTGGAGCAGGATCCAGCAACTCTGGTCCATGTGGCACCCAAGGGCTGGGACCCTTCCAAATGCTGTTCCACCTTCCCACCCACCTCTGCATCAGGAGTTCCTCCCACCCCACTCTACAGCTCACTGCCAGGGTTTGCTACACACCCTGAGTAGGAGGGAGCTGCTCCCTGGGAAGTACAGGGCTGCAAGGTGGGTCCCACCTCCTTGGCCTTGCAGAGGAGGACCAACTCACTGCACAACCCCCTCCCTGAGCCCACAGGACTCACTTGGATCCATTGTTGATCAAGATGCTCTCCCGGATGGTGAGGGTGCAGTAGTACCACACCAGGAGGAAGTTAAAGACAGCATCTGTCACCCTGGTGGGAAGCTAAGTGTGAGATGTAAAGGTAGCAGCAGAGCCACTGCCCCTGCCTTGGGGACACAGGCACCCAGGTGGCCAGGCCATCACTGCAGGATGCCCACCCGCCCTGCAGGCAGGGCAACTTGCTTCTCCACCACCCACCATGGCAACAGCAAGACCACAGCAGCCACAAAAGTCACTCTACCTCCAGGGGAGTGGCCAGATCCTTTTTCAGGATCTCCTGTTCAGCTCTGGACCTTTCAGGATGGGAGGACACAGGGGCCCTGGGAGGAGATCCCTGCCTGGTATCCAAGCCAGACTCACCTGGAATTGAAGAGGAACCGACAGGAGAAGGAGACAATGAGTAAGATGATGGTGAGGTAGAGCTTGAACTTCTCATACTCATCTTTATACGCGAACCTGCAGGGAAACACAAGGACAGGCTTGGAGCAACGTGGATGCTGGAAGTGTGTGTCCTCCCAACCCACCTCGCAGGACAAAAGAGATGTTCCATTAGGAACCTCTGGGACAAGGCTGAGAGTTAGGGTTCTTCAGCCTGGAAAAGGCTCCAGGGAGACCTTATTGTGGCCTTTCAGTACTTAAAGAACCTATCAGAAAGATGGGGACAGACTTTTTAGCAGGGCCTGTTGTGACAGGACAAGGGCTGATGGACTGAAACTAAAAGAGATTTATACTAGATAGAAGGAAGAAAGTTTTTACACTGTGGATGGCAAGATATTGGCCCAGGTTGCCCAGAGAGGTAATGGATACCCTCCCTTGAAACCATCCAAGGTCAGGTTGTCTAAGGCTCTGAGGAGCCTGATCTAGGTGGAGATGTCCCTGCTGACTGTAGAGCGGTTGGACAAGATGACCTTGAAAGGTCCCTTCAAACCCAAACCATTCCATGATTCTATGATCAGGAGAACCCTTATCCTCAGACTGTTTCTGTGAGAACACTAGGTGAGACAGCTTCAAGTCACCCTAAACCACACCAACCTGGCAGGTGGCCCAGAGGGCTCTGGGAAGTTGGGCAGATTGTCATCTGCTTAGCTCAAGGGGAAGCCTGTGGAACTGAGAGGGAACCACGGGCTTCTGGCTGGGCACCTCTGGCATTAGTGGCCCAGCATGAGGGGGAGCTCTTGCAGGCCCAAACTGGCTGTTGGTGTTTCCCAAGGGAAGAGGAGGGAACTTGCCAGTGGCTCCACAAGTCTGTCTCTCCTGGAAGTCCCTAACACAGGGAAACCTAAACATGGCTGTGGTGGAGGATCCTGTTCAGCTTGTTAGAGCTAAGGGTAAGAGTCCGTCCCAGCCTGGTAGCAGGAGTGTAAGGGGTAGTCAACGACCTGGCTGATTCCAGTGAAGGAACCAGGGGACAGCCTGGAAAGGGAACCTGTGCCAGGCAGGTGGAGCCAGCAGCTCAGCCCAGGATCAGTTGTCATTTCCTGGTGCCAAGGGGACCCTAGAGCAGGGAAAGGGCAGGGAGGGCAGTGAGGGGAGGACCGTACTTGGCCTGCTTGCTGAGCAGCGTGACGTTCACGTTCCCAAGCACCAGACTCAGGTACAACCTGGGGAGAGAGCAGAGGTGTGAGCAAGGCAGAGCTGTCCCCTCTGGTGCCACCGCTGCAGCCAGGATCAAGCCTCCAGCTGCTTCCCACCCAGCGCTGCCTGGCAGAGTGACGGGCACAGCGACTCCAGCACCACCTCCTGCAGGCACTGGGGGCTCTCTGGGGATCGCTGCTGCCGTTCAAGGGTGGGTGAAGGTCACGAGCAGGAGGAGCCAGGGGAATGAGGGCAGGGCTGCAGAGGCTCAGCACTGCAGAGGGAGGACTTGGGAGTTTCACCTAGCGATGAGGCACCTCTTACCCATTCTTCTTTGGCAGGTAGGCCTCCATCTCAAAGAAAACATTCTGCCTCTCTTTTATTAGGTTCTGGGCTTCTTGGATGGATAACTCCTGTTCTGGGCTCACGTGGCCTTTGCATCTGGGGAAGGAACACAGACACTGGTGTGAGGATAGTGTCTGTGACACAATCAGCACCTGCTGGCACTCAATACACGGCTGTCTTGAACAAGGACACCCCAAGGACAGGAAGGGTGGACTGAAAGCAAGTCCACAACTCCATCTGCAGGGCAAGCTCTTCTGCCAGGCTGGGATGTTGCTTAAGAAAAGGAAGTAGGAGCGAGAGTGAGGTGCCCTCAAGGAAGGATGGAGAGAGTTTTGTGCTGAAGGAGAACAGTTCAAGTGACCTGTGAAGCCCTGAACTGAGGCAAAGCACAAATTGGGGCAGAGGAAAGGGAAACTCAGGGATATCTGCCTGGGGAGCCCAGACCTCCACAGCACTTTGCTATTAGTGCAGCTGCAGTAGGATTTGTACTGGAGACAGAGCCATGAGATGAGTTCAATCACCCTGTCCTTGCTGCTCTCCCATCCCATCCTATCCTATCCCAGGACACCAGCTTACTTTTTGAGGGACAAGGACAGCTCCTTCAGCCGCTTCTTCTGCCGTGTGATGGAGCTGGAGATCCCGTCCTGGAGTTTGGTTAGCTCCTCAAGTTTCTGCTTGTACAGCTTGTGATTATCCTGGAAAGAAGAGACCATGTGTTACAGCTGCCTGCCCAGCCAGCCCTGGATTGGGCCCTCTCTGAAGGCATCTGCTGCTGCATCTGTTAGAAGCTGTCCCTAACTTCACCTGCACAGCAGCTGGGTAAGACCATAGGTGGCTGCAGAAGGCCAAGTGTGTTTGAGCACAGTATGTTGGCAGCTCTGCTTCCATGGGGGCAAAAGCAGCCACAGGGGATGCCCATCCCTAGTGGAGTTACCTACAGGTGCTGGTACATCTGCATGGCAGAGCCTGGTCCTGCCCTCAAATGTGGCTCATGTCCAGTCCTTCTTCATCTGTGGGCTGTGAAAATGCAGCCAGCAATGCAGTCCCATTGCAGGGATGATCCCGTGGTTGGGAAACTGTGGACTGCAGTACAGGATCCCAACATGGTGGGGGTTGGAAGGCACCTCTGGAGATTATCTAGTCCAACCCCACTGCTAAAGCAGGGTCACCCACAGCAGGTTGCCCAGGATCACCCCCAGGTGCCTTTGGAAGCTCTCCACAGAAGGAGACTCCACAGCCTGGGCCAGGGCTCTGGCACCCTCACAGCAAAGAATTTTCTCCTCCTGGTCAGATAGAACATCCTGGGTTCCAGTTTGTGCCCAGTGCCCCTTGGCCTGTCCCTGGGCACCACTGAGCAGAGCCTGACCCCAGCCTCTTGCCCTCAGGGCTCTCAGCCTTTCCTCCTTCAAGAGATGCTCCAGTGCCCTCAGCAACTTGGTAGCCTCTGCTGGACTCTCTCCTTGTCTTTCTTGAAATGGGGAACCCAGAACTGGACTGCAGATGTGGCCTCACTAGGGCAGGGTAGATAGGAAAGAGCCAGATGCTGCTGGGCCCAGGCCCACAGCCACCCAGGAGCAGGGGCTCTTGCTGCTGGAATGGGATGACGAGCAGCTCTCTGCCTGGAGGTACCTGCAGCACCCGCCGCTGCCCTGTGTTGTGGCTCTGGGGCTCCAACCCAAGCACTCCAGGAAGCTGGAAGGAACTGGATTAAGACGATGGGCTTGTAGCAGGGCTGTGGCCAACTGCCTGGCTCCTTGTGCAGCAGTAACCCAACTGCATGTGGGAAAGGTGAGTGCCATTCTTCTGCTATTTTTAGAAAGGAAAGGGAAGGGAGTCCTAGATCACTGCTCCTTCTTGTCCAGGTCAGCTGGAAAACAGCCTCACCATAACCACAGGCAACCTGAACACCACCTCCACCAGGGAATCCAATGTTGCCCGCAACAACCCTTGGACTGGACCTTGACACACACACTTTTTAGCCTCCATAGCTCTTATCAAGCACTTTACCAGCAGATCTCAAAGCTGTTGCCAAAGGAGAAAGGTGAAACTGAGACAGAGAGAAGGGAAACAACTCATTCTCCCTCTGGTGCCAAGCAGCAGCAGGGTGGGAACAGATCCCAGATAATGCCAACTCCTCCAGCAGTGATTTATGTCCCCTATCCCCTACGGGACATTCCCTCCCTGCTTGACCATCAAGCTCTCCTGGAGTGACCTCCTTCTCTTGCTCTGGAGTTAAGAGCCAAGTGGCTTTTGTGACAGCTTCTTTAGCCATGCCAGTGTCCAAGCAGCACGCTCGGAGCCAGCCTGGATCAGGAGGAGGCTTCCACAGGAAGGGCTGGGTCACTGCCTGGCTCCCTGCAGGGTTCAGAGCAGGTGACCCAGCACATCCACACAAGCCCTGTGGAGCAAGAGGTGGTTTCTCAAAGCCTCCCTTGCTCCATATCTGGACACAGCTGCACTGTGTCCACAACAACATCCGCTTTGGTGACTCCCGGGGGACAGAGGGGAAAAGGGAACTCGTGCAGATGCAGCTGACTGAGGTGAGCCGTAGCAGATGATGGTTGGCCAACCTTTTTCCTTGGGTGACCCCGTCTTGAGCTGAACCCTGCCCACTCCTTCCCCGGCACTGGAGATTATACAGAGCAGGTGGAACTCCTGATACTAGTCACCTTCCTGGCACAGAGCACCTGGCCAGCCCCGGTGGGTGCCGGGGCAATGGCAGGATGGCGCCCGGGCTGGACAGGTAGGCAGGTGGTTGGGACAAGGTTCCCGGAGTTCCTGGCTAGCAACCCTGTGACGCTGGCTGGAGCTGGGCTGAAAGGAGCCATAAGGAGTTGGAAGCAGCATCTGGGCTGTTCTATGCCAGGCAGCACCGCTCCTGGCCCTTCAGCAGCTGGAGATGTCATGTCTCCTCACCGCCTCCAGCACCACGTCCAGGTCCGTGGCCGTGCCAGGGACAGCTGGACACTGGTCTGGCCCAGCCCTGCAGGGCCCCAGCTGCTGTCATCGCCCTAGTCCAGGGCGGGCCCCGGCCCGGCACTCCCCAGCTCGGGCACCCCCTGCCCAGGGCTCCCTTGTGACGCCTAGGCGGGGAGGGGTATCCCGGCCCGGCGGCAGCCCTGCCGCAGCCGTTACCGATCCTGGCCCTGCTGCAGCCGCGTCCCCGCGGCGGCTCTGCCGGTACCTGGATGCGCTGATAGCCGTCCTGCAGCTCCTCCCACTCCCGCAGGCACTCGGCAGCGGAGGCGCCACCAGCCATGGCGCGATGGCGGCGGGAAGTGCCCTGCGGGGGCGAGGGCGGCACCGCCCCCCTGCTTCCGGACACACCCCGGGGAGGGACAAGGGCGGGGAAAGGAGAGAGCCCCTGGAGAGTCACGGAGGCCTGGGGTTGTCTAGGTCGGTAGGGAGCTATAAGGTCATCATGTCCAGTCGTTAACCGGCACTAAACTGTCCCTCAGCGCCACGTCTCCATGGATTTTAAACCCCTCCAAGGATGGTGACTCTGCCACTGCCCTGAGCAGCCTGGGCCAGGGCCTGACAACCCTTTTGGGGAAGAAATTGTTGCTCATGTCCAACCTAAAGTTTCCCTGGCACAACATAAAGTCCTTTCCTCTTGTCCTGTCACTTGTTAGGCAAAGGAGTTGTAGCAGGTCCAGAGGATGCCACAAGAATGATGCAGGCTGGAACCCCTCTGCTGTGAGGCCAGGCTGAGAGAGTTGGGGTTGTTCAGCATGGAGAAGGCTCCAGGGAGATCTTCCTGCAGCCTTTCGGTACTTAAAGGAGTCTACAAGAAAGATGGGGATAGACTTTAGCAGGGCCTGTTGTGACAGGACAAGGGGTGATGGTTTTAAACTAAAAGAGGGAGTCTGAGACTAGGGAGAAGGAAGAAATGTTTTGCAGTCAGGGTGGTGAGAGCCTGTCCCAGGTTGCCCAGAGAGGTGGGAGATGTCCCATCCCTGGAACCATCCCAGGTCAGGTTGTCTGGGGCTGTGAGCAACCTGCTCTAGTTGCAGATGTCCCTGCTGACTGTAGAGGGAGTTGGACTAGATGACCTTGAAAGGTCCCTTCCAACCCAAGCCGTTCTCTGATTCTGTGATACTACAATTGTTCCTTGGGAGAAGAGACCAATCTCACCTGGCGCCAACTTCCTTTCAGCGAGTTGTAGAGAGTGAGAAGGTCTCCCCTGAGCCTCCTTTTCTCCAGGCTAATCAACCCCAGTTCCCTCAGCTGCTCCTCACAAGACCTGTGCTCCAGACTCTTCACCAGTTTCATTGCCCTTCTTTGGACATGCTCCAGCACCTCTCTGTCTGAAGAGTCTTCCTGCGAGGAGAGCAGGAAGGGCCTTGCTGTGAAGGATAGAGGGAACAGATGAGAAGCTCACTAGCAGTGAAAGCCCCATGGACTTCCCCATAGCTGAGGTAAGGAACGTGCCCAACAACGTGATTATAATCCTCCTCACTTACTAAAGAGACAAGCAGTGTGTAACAGGCCACATCCTGCAGGACATGCCTTTCCCAAACTATCACCTTCTACAGCACAGGGGAGTTCCCAAACGGCTCAAAAACTTGACCCAAAATAACACGGAGCTGAAAACAAAACATTTCCATTACATTAAGATCTTTTAAGGAACTCTTTTGACACGGAGGTGGGGACAGGGAAGTGCCTTTCCCTGCTGGGTGTTCTCTTTGCTGCCTGTCAATAATTTGGCTCAGAGATGTCTGTGATGGTGGTTGTGTAGATTTGGGTCTCCCAGTCTGAGAGCTGTTTCACAAAGCCCCGGTGTGGTCTCATGTTTGTTTTGCATTTCAGAATGTAGTCCCAAGCTCTCTGTTAACAGAAGGAAAGCAGACAGATGTCAGGAATTTGGACTGAAAGAGAACTTCAGGTATGTGCATGAAGCAGCTACGCTTATGGATGACACAGCTTTGTATTTGCTGCCTGTGTGGGACAGCAAGGACCTGCAGATAAGGCCTTAGCTACCAAAGCAGGGACAGACTGGATCCAGATGTGAACTTCAGAGAAGCCTGTCGCTTTCATACTTTGCTCCCCTGGATGTGAGAACAGCTCTGTCTGCTTTCACTACCTGGCAGGTATCTTGTGTTACTTTACACTGATGGAGCAAAGCAGTCCTGGATTTTTACCCCAAAATGCTTTTCTTCCATGGATGATAAGGGAGGCAGTGAAGTTTCAGCTGTTCACGGGTAAGCAACAAAGGTTATCATGTTTCCAGATTGGTGTGACCTGTTGTGGCAGAGCAGCTATGAAGTGCCAGTAATCCCACTGCATTAATTACAGCCATCTTAATTGTTAGTTCCAAGTAATCAGCTAGGAACTCTACTACACACAGGGTAGATCCACCAGCTTACTTTGCTTTACTCCAGCTGTATCCTTGGGTTTAGCCAGTAGCACTTGATCTTCCCATTTGTGAAATAGACTGCACTCAAGGGGATTGCTTAAGCAATGAGACCAAGGGTTAGAAGATTGTGCTGCATTGCTTTGTTTTTCTATCTCAGTGATTCTACAGGCTCTGATCTTCCAATATTTACTCCTCTGGCTGCATGACATGGATGTCTCTAGTTCCCCTGAACTCAACAGATCTCCTCAGGTATCAGTTGCCATTAGAATAAGGGACTGCATGTCCCCAGTCTGCCTTTCCTTTGCAATATTCATATCTTTGGAAGCTTTCAAAGATCTTTGCCTAGGTTGGCTCAAAAATCACATAGGAATCTGTTGCATTGCTTTTGTCTGTAAGAAACAAACTCTTCTGCCAGGCTAATCCCCCAGGAAGGCTTGGCACAGCCAACAGTGGGCAAGCACTGCCCAGGCAAGCTACAGCACGTAGCTCCCGTGTCAACCTTTCTTTCTCCTTTTCCTTGGCACTTAGTAAAATGCTGAGACCAATCTGTTGATAGCAACTGAGAGAAACTGCAAGGATCAGCCTTTGACTTTTGCACTGCCAGTGCAAGCAACTCCAGTAATGCAGGGAATGGTAATCAGTGTGCAGGAGCAATCACAGCCAGTGTTAGGAGCAAAGACAAAAGAGCTCTGCAGCCCTGTTGGCAGGTTCAGCCTGAAATCACCCCTTGGCACACAGCAGTGATAAGAGATTTCCTCTTCTGTTGCAAATATTTGCACAAAATCAATTAAATGATTAGATACAGGCTCAGTTTCAGTGAAGCTTGAATCACAGAATCATAGAATCATTAAGGTTGGAAAAGACCTGTAAGACCACTAGATCCAACCATTAACATAACACTGCCAAGTCACCTCTAAATCATGTCCCTAAGTGCCACATCTACACCTTTTTTGAATGCTTCCAGGATGGTGATTCCACCACTTCCCTGGGCAGCCTGTGCCAATGCTTAACCACTCATCCAGTGAAGAAATACTTTCTAATGTCCAAACCAACCTGAGATGTTTCCTCTCATCCTGTCACTTGTTACCTGGGGTAGTGACTAGAAGCCCAGCTTCAGAGAAGCTTGGATCAATCAATCATTTCAAGCTCCCAAAGGAGGAAGTATTTTCCAAACAAGGGTAAGATGTTTAAGGAGACACAGTTCAGCTCCCATGGGAACTGGGTCAGTGCTAAGCAGGCACAGCCAGGTCCTCCTCAGCTGCCATTCATTATTTTCCTTACATCACTCAGCGCTATGGAACAGCATGTACTGGCCACCTAACCTGTCCTTCCCTCCTGGGATAGGATTATCCCATTCCAGATTTCTCTGCAGTAGTTATCTGTGGGAGGGGATTGCTTCTGGAGAAATAAGATTTTGGAAGAAGTCAGTGCTGATGCTGAGGTTATCAGAGCCCTGCAAGCTTCCCTGTAACCCCAGGGTATTAAGAGATGGGATTAACTCCAGTAGCTTCCAGGTACTCTCTTTCTCAGATCCAGGAGAGCAGAAACACTGTTTCTGTAACCACAGCTTTAATTTTATAGCCACATAGTTAAGTAGGGAAATGCATGACTACTACAGGTGCCAGGGTAAGGACCCACAGATCCAAAACCCCACCCAAATCACCTCCCTACCAATATAAAGGTGCAATCTCATGCAATAGAATCTGTTACATTATCAGGGAGATAGGCTGCATGAAAGCACAGGTAATACCTTTCTCATTACTACAGTAATGAGGCTTCAGAAACAGAACTAAACTGCAGATGCAGGCAGTAGGAAATATGACAGGGATGTACCTTCAGGGAAAACTGGCAGGAATGCATAAGATAGGCCATGGTTACTGTGCTGCACCGGCTTATTCCCAGGCTGGAGAACACCAGCACTGCTCCGTGATCCAGCTGAGCATCTGAGTAAAGAAATGCCAATCCCAAATTAGCAGTCTGTGAAATCGAGGTTCCAATTATACAGTCCAGCTCTAGTTCAGTGACAGCTGTCAGGCTAGCAGCCTGAGAGACAGGAACCCTCAGGAACCCTGACAGCAGCAGATGGGTACTGCCAGCTCTTGTTTCTGTAAGCATTTGCCTTTCTTAAAAATCCTCTGAGTTAAAACATGGCTTTGGAGAACAGAACCAAGTTACAACGACCAGTAAAGCACAGAATCTAGCATGGTGGGGGTTGGAAGGGGCCTCTGGGGACCATCCAGTCCAACCCCCTGCTCCAGCAGGGTCACCCACAGCAGCTTGCCCAGCATCACCTCCAGCTGCCTCTGGAATCTCTCCACACAAGGAGACTCCACAACCTCTCTGGGCAGCCTGGGCCAGGGCTCCAACACCCTCACACCAAACAAGTTTCTCCTCCTGCTCAGGTGGAACCTCCTGGGTTCCAGTTGGTGCCCAGTGCCCATTGGTCTGGCCCTGGGCACCACTGAGCAGAGTCTGGCCCCAGCCTCTTGCCCCCAGCCTTTAGCTCTTGACCAGCATTGAGCAGATCCCCTACAGCTAATAAACACTTAAGTCTGGTTTGGAAACTTCCACCACCTGCTGTGAGAAAGAGACTTCTGAAAGTTCTGCCTCAAAATAACAGACAAGGAAGTGGGTTTCCATGGTTGGGTTTCAATTCATGCAAATAATGAAACGGAGTTCAGGACTACAAAATTATATCCTTAAATATTGTTTCTGTGTCTAGTTACCATACTGTCATGTCTCATATCATTCTTGGATTCTAAGGTCTGTGGGGACAGAGCAGTCTTTGCTTCTGGGTCTGTACAACACTCAGCTCAGCCTTGGTCTGTGGTAGGAGTTGTAAGTGTGATAAAAGTGTGACACAGTTAGACACCATCCCAGGATGGAGCTGTGTCTGCTGTGCTGCTGCAGGTAGGGAGCTGGAGAGTATGTTTTTTCTTGCCCTCTCTGATGCAATCTGCTAGAGGCAGGTTTATGCTGTCTAACCTGAAAGTCTTCCTAGGCCCTTTGGTGTGTCCACACTGCAAATCAAAGATTAGCAGTGTCTTGTGGCAAGTTCTCTAATGCAGGTCAGACTCTTGTTCAAATAAAGCTCTGGTGGTTGGAAATTTGAGCTGGTAAGAGACAAAGGGTTATATAGGAGCCAAAGGTATAGAAGGGAATCCTATGAAGTCCTCCCTGGTACACATCCTTCAGCAAAGCCTTTCCAGGTCAGGTGGAAAGCTCACTATCATCAGAGAGTGAGGTATTTCAAGTGAGCACGAACTCACTTTCAGAGAGTGAATCAGAGCCAGGTGCCCTGTCAAATCTCCTCTCTGTCCATCAGGCTGGTTAGAAAGGCACCTCGTGTATCTTTTAATGTGTGGGCTTGGACACTTTCACAAAATCACAGAATCTCCAGAGTTGGAAGGGACCCATTAGGATCATCTAGTCCAACTCAGGAACTACAGCACCCGCTATTCCCAGGCAGTCTCCCATCCAAGTACTACCCGGACCCGACCCTGCTTAGCTTCCGAGATCAGACGAGATCGGGACTGCATTCTCAATGACTACTTGCTTGGGAGCGCATTGATCTCAAAAGATTACGACCCTCCTCTCTGAGCTTCCTGCTCCACGACTTGTAGTCACTCCCATCTAATACTGCAGAGTGAGCAAGGTCTCAGGATTTCCACATCAGGAACAACTCACCAATGAAGTGACAGATGGTGGGAAAGGAGGAAAAAAGATCTGCTTCAAGTGAATCTGGAACAGATATTTGGAGGCATTTGCCACCTTCTGCAAACCTGGAAAAAGAGTGCATGGTGTGACATGGAGCAGCTTTGAAAGGATGTGTCTGTTGGAGGCAAGCTGATCATTCTGTTTGCTGTTACATGGGTGACTTTTTCATCACTGGCATCATTAACATTATGATAAGGGATTTGCTATGGTGAGACACTGAGCTGCTTGTAATACAGAACCAGTTTGATTACTAACTTTCCATTCCATGTGGTATCAGCATTGATGTCTTAACCTACAGCTTCCTCTATCTGAGAGCTAAGTGAGAACAGATGAACTGAAAGCAGCAGTGCACATATTGGGAGTTTGGTGGACATGGCCCCCAGTTCTCTTCATGTGGTTTTCCGTGACAGCATCCTCTTCCTCCCACAGGCCCAGAGAACTCAACTCAGAGAACTAATGGAGCCAAACATTGGTGAGGACTTTCTGAAATGTGAAAGCAGGTCATGCAGCAGGCATGGGAAGAGACCTTTGATGTTTTCCTCTGGTGCCAAAGGCAAGATATGTGTCTGCTGCTACACATGCCCTGGCATAGGTAACTGGCTTGGTTACCTTGTTTTAGTCACCACTTTGAGAAATGCCACTGGATTTTCCCTGGGTGAAATGGCTTTTCCAGCATGGCTACAGACTGAGCTGAATGGTCATGGACAGATGCAGGTAAAGGCAATAAGGTCACCAATATGAAACATTGGTGATTTAGCTTTTACACTGATATATTTGCAAGATTTTGCTCTGACAACTATTCAGAGATCTAGGCTCTTCCCAAAGGACTGTGGTATGTGATAGACTTGAAATGCCAAGGGCCTCCCAGTCCTCCTCTCACCCAATCCACCTACGACATGGTTGAGGGCTGCAGGACTGTATTGCTGCTGTGCTAACTCTGGAGTAGAGATGAGAAAAATGAGCATGGAACAGCACATGAATCTGCAGTGACCCACAGAGGTTTCCTTAGAAGTTCACAGGCACTGACTCCTCTGAGAATGAGCTCTGGTGCTGTGCCACCTCACTTTTTTCACAGGCACAGACACTGGCAAGGGTAAATCTCAAAGTGCTTCACTTACAGTGTTGCAGGCTGTTCAGAGATGTTTACTTGTGCTTTGATCTTCAGATCTTTCTGAATTTGTTGGTCACAGGCCTGCTTGAAATTGCCCATATATAACTTTGCAGGCAGTATTTCTACTGGGTATGGCTGGAAGTTATCTAATTCCTGCTGGAGAGAAACCAGAGGCTCAGTTTAGAGAGTGTATTTGCTCCTACTAGCTCAGTGAGTTCTTAAACAGAAGTCACTAGGAACTGAATACACATTTAACCAACAGCCCATGAAATGTTCTAATGTAATGATTCATTCAGTCACCTGCACTTTCTGTATAGTGAAGTCTCTGCCAGGTTTACTGAGAATAATTAACAGCATCACTGTCACTGTGGCATTACTTGAAACAAATCCTAACTGAACAGGAGGCGGAGTAGATTCTTTACGTGGTCTGGACACGCAGAGTAACTCAAATTACATTTAATTCCTCTGTTTGAAATCACTTTGAGACCAGGTTTACAACTTCAATTCATTAGCCATCATCAGCTTAATATGAACATTAATGTCTTCTACTTGCAGATTAGTCTCTTCTCACCTGAGGCATCCACAGGATCTTCTGAGTCCTCAGAAAATGGTAGCAAGCTGCAAAGCGCCGGTAGCCTCCCTTCAGGATGAGCACAGGCTGGCGCCTCAGCTGCGCCAGGCTGCGGGCATGCCGGATGGCAGTGCCTTCCTCAGCATCTACTGACACCAAAAAGCTATCTGCCAGGGCAGGTCTTTCATGCCTCCCTCAGCACTAGGGTCACCTCTGTCCCACTGACAGCACCAGCAAATTCCTTTTTATTTCACCTAATGGTCTGTAGACAGCCTTGTTAAAAGCTAGAGTGACTCTAACTGCTGCTGCAGGTCAGGAAGAGGGCATGCTGCTTTTCACCTCTTGTCCTGATGTTTTGTTCCTCTCCTGGTTTCTTTTGTAGGTCTAGATTAAGTCTTTTTCCAACCTCCCCATTATTCTTTGGGAAATGCTTGTGATAAGTCCCCATAATGGGGAGGTATTATTAATTTAAATCTAATAATCTTAGTTTCATGGAGGCTTTTTTCCTTAGGCAAATGGGGGAAGAAGGAGGTAGCTCAAATAAATCCCTCAAAAGTGTTTTAAACCTTCCCCTCAGTGAAGTACATTATGTGAGATGGCTGCTCCCCCTCCTTCTCCCAAGGGATCCATCCTGCTTGTCTCTACCTATGTCTGCTTTCGAGATGGATCAGCACAATGGAAACCCTCCCTTGCTGCTGCCTCATCACTGAGCATTTATGAACAAGATGCTTTATTCATTCCCCTTACACTCACAGATTTTGTCCTTAAGAAAATGGTGTCAATCTTTCCTAAAACTGTAGTAGCCTTCATAAAGCTAACAGGAGCCAAAGGAACCCACAGAAGTGGTTCTGCAGACAGCAGAGCTCCGTGCCAAAGGATGTGTGAAAGCTAAACATTTCCACAGTTCAAGGAAGACTGAACAATGACATGGAAACGTTTCCAGCTCTTCACATTTCTCAGTGAACTGCATCAAATCACCACCCCCATTAAAGCTAAGCCTTTTGAAATATGACAATGTGAAAGCCTTTTAGAACCTCCAGAGAAGGAAGTACTCTGTGATAAACGGAACTTGAGTCAGGGATTTCAGTATCTAAAGCAGCACTGCTCTCTGGAAGGCAATGGTTAGGCAAGACCAATCTCAGTGAAATGTGGAAAAAAACCCAGCCCATTCCTCACACGTGACAAGGGGCTTCAGAAGGATCAGTCCACAGATAGGAACCAGGCCTGCCAGGCTGCTGTGGAATAAAGTCTGCATTTTTGAAGCCTAACAACACATGCAACACAGGGAAAAACAAGAGGCAAAGATCACAGAATCCCAGAATCTAGCACGGTGGGGGCTGGAAGGGACCTCTGGAGACTATCTAGTCCAAACCCCCATGCTAAAGCAGGGTCACCTCCAGGTGGCTTTGGAATCTCTCCACAGAAGGAGACTCCACAACCTCTCTGGATAGCCTGGGACAGGGCTCCAACACCCTCTGGTTCCAGTTTGTGCCCAAGAGCCCCTTGGCCTGTCCCTGGGCACCACTAAGCAGAGTCTGGCCCCAGTCTCTTGCCCCCAGCCTTTAGCTCTTGCTCAGCACTAAGCAGCTCCCCTCTGGGGCTGCTCTTCTCCAGGCTAAGCAGCCCCAGGGCTCTCAGCCTTTCCTCCTCCCAGAGATGCTCCAGTGCCCTCAGCATCTTCCTGGCCTCTACTGGACTCTCTCCAGTAGTTCCTTGTCTCTCTTCAACTGGGGAACTCAGATCTGGACCCAGGACTCCAGATGTGGCCTCACTTGGGCAGAGGAGAGAGGGAGGAGAACCCCAGATGTTTGTTTTTCAAATAAAACTGGATAATTTTGACTCTCTCCTAATAAGCTCATTAAAATTAAATGGGCAGTAGGAAGAATATCTGGCAGTGAGATCTCCACTGACATGGGTCACACATACCTTTTTCTTTCTCCTCTTCATCACAGTTACAGCAATTGAAAGAGCTGGTCTCACAGTCATACACCACACAGTACCTGACACACTGCAGCTCCTCTGAGTTCGGCACCAGATACTCCCCCGTAGGACTCTGCCAAAATCACAGAGGAACTCTATCAGGAGTACAGCTCCACTCTTCTCTTGTGGTGCCAACACTGCTGACATCTTGCAAGTTACTACTCTAGAGCTACAGGATGGGTTTGGAGCTACATCTGTAACTGGCACTGAAAGACCTGGTTAGAACTGAGAGATGATGCAAACTGCATTGGATTGCTTCATCAGCCACAGCAGTCAAGATGCCAGCACTGTCCTTTGTGAGAGGAGGCTAAAAGATGTTAGTTCTTGTGCAATATTCTTCCTGCTGTACAGCTCCTATGTGCCAATATTTGGGCTACTGCAGCCACTTTTGCTTAGGGACAGAACCTCCCCGATGGCAGCTATGGAATACAGCCAAAACAAGCAGGGGCAGGCTCAGGCAGTTCAGGGTTTTAAACCATTTCTAGCTTTTTGCTAATTGTTAAATCCAGGGATGGTTTGCAGAGGGCAACCCCCTCACCTTTATGATCCTGCATGCTGTTACAATATGGCTCTCATCATACTCACGCTGGGTACGAACGTCTGAAAAGAATAACCAAGACAGAGCAATTAGCTTATTTGGTGCTTTAAAGGTAGAGTCCTGTTTGTAACCCAGGCAGTGGGAATTCAGGCTCTGACATTTTAGCCTGGAGAAGAGGAGGCTCAGGGGAGACCTTACTCTCTACAGCTCCCTGAAAGGAGGCTCAAGTGAGGTGGGGGTTGGTCTCTTCTCCCCAGGAACAAGTGATGGATAGGACAAGAGGAAATGGCCTCAGGTTGCACCAGGAGAGATTTAGGTTGGACTTTAGGAACACTTTCTTCCCCAAAGAGTTGCCAAGGCCTGGCACAGGGTGCCCAGAGCAGTGATGGAGTCACCATCCCTGGGGGGATTGATAAGGTGTGTAGATATGGTGCTGAGGGTCATGATTTAGTGTTGTCCTGGCAGTGATGTTTGACGGATGGAGTTGATGATCTTAAAGGCCTTTTCTAACCAAAATGATTCCATGATTCTGATACCTGAAGCTGACACCTGCTGATTTGGATATAACAAACACCAACTCTGTCCCGGGGCAGGCCACAGGCCCAGTCTGGTGCCTGGCTGCAGCCCCAGCCCGGTATCCGGGGACAGGCCCTAGCCCCAGCCCAGTGCCCAGTGCCTGGCCGTGATCTCAGCCCAATGCCCGCTGGCATGCCCTAGCTCCATCCCGATGCCCGGGGGCTCACCCAGCAGGCAGAGGTAGCCCGGCTCGGCCAGCCGCGGAACTCGCCGGTGCTGGTTAAGGAGGTTGTAGAGATGGTGGGGCTCGCAGAGCTTCAGCCCCGCCATCGCGGGCCAACCCCGGACTGGGCGATTGCTGCCGCCTGTCGCGACAGCCAAGCCCCGTGCCCTGGTTGCTAGGGAGGGACGCTCGCCGGTCGCTAGGGGTGACGTCACACAAGATCTCGCGAGACGCCCGGTGGCGGGGCGGGGAGGAAGTCTCGTGAGAAGTGCCGGTTCGCGCAGGCCTCGCGTCGTGGAGGTCGTTGGAGTCACGGAGCCCTCGCCATGCTCTCCCGCCTCGCTCGCCCCGCCGCCGCTGCCGCCCTCCGCCGGGGCCTGGCAACCTCCGCGCAGGTATGGCCGGGGGCGAGTCAGGGTCCCCCCGTGCCAGGCGGCCGCGGGGCAGACTGGCCTTCCTGAGTTGGGGCCGTCCCTAGGGCCGGGTGTCAGCGGCTCGCCCACTGAGGGGCGGTTGGTGCTGTGAGGGGCCTGAGGAGCACAGCTCAGGGTCTGGGGAACAAGTTTTGGGGGTGCTGGGCTGATGCTGAGCCTCTGGCCCGTGCCGATGGGCTTTGCATTGCGGCTTCTGCCCATTTCCAGACGGGTGACCAAACCAGGCTGGCTCCTGAGAACAGTCTGAGGGGGAATCTCATCAATGCTGATCAGTATCTAAACGGTGGAGGCAAGATAATGAGACCAGACTCTTTCCAGTGGTGCCCAGTGACAGGGCAGGGGCACAAACTGGAACCCAGACTGGAACCGAGGAAGCTCCACCTGAACAGGAGGAAAAAATTCTTTACCGTGAGGGTGTTGGAGCCCTGGCCCAGACTGCCCAGGGAGGTTGTGGAGTCTCCTTGTGTGGAGAGATTCCAGAGGCAGCTGGAAGTGATCCTGGGCAAGCTGCTGTGGGTGACCCTGCTGGAGCAGGGGGGTTGGCCTGGGTGGTCCCCAGAGGTCCCTTCCAACCCCCACCATCTGTGAGTCTGTGTGGTTTTGTGATTCTTTTTTTGACGGTATGCAATGGATGATATGCAAGTTGCCTTCCTGCTTCCTTTCTCTACTGAAAATATGCCCCTGCTTTCAAATTCTATTAAGAATTATAGCTGTCTCGGGCTTTAGCAGTAATCCTTAATGTGCTGAAATCCATTGTAGATGACTCGTGATACCAGGAGAGGGCTGCTGCTACGTGGTGGGTCAACAGACACTGACCTCTGTCTTCTAACGTAAACAGCTCCAAGTGGCATATAACAGGATGATTGTCATAGCTGTAAAGATGTGCTTTACAAGAGTTACAGGATCATTTTGGTTCAAAGAGATCTTTAATCTCATCAAGTCCAAATGTTAACCATCACTGCCAAGACGCCACTCAGCATGGCCCTAAGCACCATATCTACACACCTTTTCAATCCCTTTGGAATGGTGACTCCACCACTGCCCTGGGCACCCTGTGCCAGGCCTTGGCAACTCTTTGGGGAAGAAAGTGTTCCTAAAGCCCAACCAAAATGTCTCCTGGTGCAACTTGAGGCCATTTCCTCTTGTCCTATCCATCACTTGTTCCTGGGGAGAAGAGACCAACCCCCACCTCACTTGAGCCTCCTTTCAGGGAGCTGTAGAGAGTGAGAAGGTCTCCCCTGAGCCTCTTTGTCTCCAGGCTAAACAACCCAAGAAAGGCTTAGGAACAGCAATAGAGCCTTGTCTAATCATTTTGATAAGAATTATATTTATTAGCAATGGGGTTTTGACCTTATGGTATCAACACAGTAATAAATACAGGGCACAGCAAGTGACTAATGCCAGACTTTGCTTCCCCTTGGAGAGATTTATGCTGAATTACATTTATGGCAGTAGCAAGGAAACTGAGCTGAGGTTAGGCTGATCTAGCTCCTTGATAGACTGTTACATGTCATAGCATAATAATTAAGCAGTTCATGCAGGGATTTGGAGCTACTGTGGCTTCATCTGTTAATACAGTGCAATAGATAATGCCCTTACCAATGATAGTTGTGTATGAGCTGTCTGTAGTAGCCTCTGGTTCTCCATTTCTTGGGCAGAACATTGCACTTCAACTTTCAAAGTAACTTTCCTCTCACCTAGTGACACTTTCTTTACAAGTAGGAGCACAGGCATTTTTGAGAGAACTATCTTGCAGTGAGCACGCTAGATTAAAATCAATTCACCAGGGCAACAAAGCAGAGTTGATTTATTGAGAGCAGCCCTGTGGAGAAGGGCTTGGGGGGTTTAATGGGTGAAAAGCTGGCCATGAGCTGGCAATGTGTGCTGACAGCCCAGAAGCCAACCATGTCCTGGGCTTCATCCCCAGCATCATGGCCAGCAGGGTAGGGAGGGGATTCTGCCTCTGCTCTGGGGAGACCTCACCTGCAGTGCTGGGGCCAGCTCTGGAGTCCTCAGCACAGGAGAGACAGGGACCTGGTGGAGTGGGTCCAGAGGAGGCCACAGAAATTATCTGAGGGCTGGAACTTATCTGCTGTGAGGCCAGACTGAGAGAGTTGGGGTTGTTCATCCTGGAGAAGGCTCCAGGGAGACTTTGTTGCAGCCTTTCAGTGCTTAAAGGGGTCTAGAAGAAAGATGGGGACAGAGTTCTGAGCAGGGCTTGTTGTGGCAGGACAAGGGGTGATGGCTTTAAACTGAAAGAGGCTAGGTTTGGGTTTAATACTGGGAAGAAATTCTTCATGATGAGGGTGATGAGATGCTGGAACAGGTTGCCCAGAGAAGCTGTGAATGCCCCATCCCTGGAAGTGTTCAAACCCAGGCTGGGTGAGGCCTTGAGCAACCTGGCTAGTGGAAGGTTTCTCTGCCCATGGCAGGTAGGCTGGAACTAGATGATCTTTAAGGTCCCTTCCAATTTAAACCATTCTATGATTCTACTTGCTTCCAGCTTGATCAAATTACAGTCACTTAAAGTTCTCAGTCCTCTTGAGGCAGCTGCAGGTACTGTTTTGAATTAATTTCAGGTGTACGCATTTTCTTCACATCATGTTATTGTTATTAATTTATTCTAGTCCATTAAATATGTTGATTTGCCAAATGGAAAGGCAGTTTTTATTCTGGCAGTTAAAACTAGGAAAATTGTGTCAGATTTTGCTGTAGGTCAGACCTAGGTCTGCAGGGCAGGAGGTGTTGGTTCCAGGCAGACATTTCCCTCTGAGGAAAGATGATCCTTTTGCTTGCTTTGCTGAGCTGTGCTTCCCTGTTGAGCTTCAGCTTGGAAAAGAAAATTTTTCTCTATGAACCTGCTTGATCTGTGGGAAGTTCTCATGATGATTGCTTCCTGGCAGCTTAGGCAGTCAAGTTTGTCTAGCACTTGATAAAAACAGTTGAGAAATAGAACTAAAAGTAAAGAAAGGGTGGTGCAATCCCCAGGGTCACTGCTGCAGTAACTGCCTGACGTCTCTTCAATGTTTCTGTCTTTTTTTCCTCAGAACAATGCCAAGGTAGCAGTGCTGGGGGCCTCAGGAGGCATTGGCCAGCCCCTCTCCCTCCTGCTGAAGAACAGCCCTCTGGTGAGCAGGCTCAGCCTCTACGACATCGCTCACACGCCAGGGGTTGCTGCTGACCTCAGCCACATCGAGACCAGAGCCAGCGTTAAAGGTACTGCAGCTGCTGGGAAGCAGCTGTGTCCCAAAGGCTCCTCTTGGGTGTCTCTCTGCCCCTTGGAGATGCCTGTTGCTTGTGAAGGGAAAACTGCACTTCATTCTGAAGCCTGGTATCAATTTAAATAGCTTTTTCTCCAGCAGTGCATGACTAAGGGTTAGCTGACTAGGCTGACATGTGTGGAGGTGAAAATGGTCTGTGGGTGCACTGCTGAAGGGGAACTCTTGCTAACTGGCAGGAAGCGTGCAGTAAAGTCATCTCAGAAAACAAACCTTGAGTGTAGTTTGACTACAGATAGACTTGACCACTCCCTGGGTATCTGCATGAGCTCTGCCTGCTGCTTTTCTGGAGGGACAGCTCTCAGGTTCTGATGAAATCAAAATTTAATCTGCTGATCTTCATTTTATTTGCTGATCACCAGGAGGTTATGTTTTACTCTGCAGTTCTGTCGGGGTGCTGGCTGTAGTGCCAGGCTAGGGTTTGGGGAGAGTAAATGCACATAATGGGAGTAGGTGAGGGTTTTGGAACTGATGTTGCAAGGTTCCCACAGCTCTCATCCTGTAAGTTTGAAACAAGGACACAACATCAAATAGGAGCCATCCAGGATTGTATTGCTGCTTTGTTTTGCAGCATAAATCTGAGCTGAAGGCTAAGTTAAAAAGGCATTTGGGTACCTTTGGGCATAATTTTATACTTCAAAGTGTCAGATATTTGATAACTGGCAAAAACATAATGCCTGAGTGTCTTCCATTCCAGGCTTCCTGGGACCTGAGCAGTTGCCAGAGTGTCTGAAGGGCTGTGATGTTGTAGTTATTCCTGCGGGAGTCCCCAGAAAACCAGGTATGTTCTCCTTGTTCAGAAGCCCCAGGGCTTCCCTGAAGTGTCTTTCTGCAGTAGTGGTGTTCAAATAGGTCTGTATCTGGTGCTTTGTGGTGCTGATCTCAGTGCTGGCTGGGGGTGTAAGTGTGCTGTTAATGACATTGACCTAGAGCTTGTTGTAGGATCAAACAACTCAGTTAGCTTCTCTCTTAGATTGTCCCTCACTGGTTTCCGGAGTTTGTGGGGCTGAGGTGCAAAGACTTTCCATGCAAGTGATCCTCAGTCTCCCTTAGTGTTTCTTGCACAGAACAATGCCCTAGTAAAAAAAACCTGTTTCTTTGTTTCATTTCTGAGTAGAAATAATCTGTTTTGCATTAATTGCACAAGGAGTTCTCAAGGCATCCCTGAATGAATGCTCTTAAGCATTCCTAGAATGTCTCTGCTCCATTCCTACTCTCTTTTCATTATCCTGTTGGGAATGTAACAAAATTCTAGCCCTCAGAGCCTAGCTGTTCCTGATCCTTCATGTTTCATGGTTAAAGTAGTTGCTGCAACAAAAATGGGAGGTGGCACTTACACAGCTAGCAGTATTTTGCATTCAAACTGTAGTGATGGAGGTGACTTCAGAAAGGGAGGAGAGTCCCTCTTGGGAGCAGTTATGCTGAGCACCACTGCTGTACTGGTGTGAGTCAGCACGGTCACACTGTTGCCTAGGGGAAGTGTGTTCTGACAGCTGATAGCTGGGCTGTTTGCTCCTGGAAAGGGCTGATCTGTTTGAAGGGGCAGTCAGCTTTCATTAGCTAGAGGACTTACCTTTGGAACCAGTTCATCACTACAAGTGGAGACTTTTCTCTTGGATCTGTGAAGCCAGAAGCTGATGTATCTCTGTCTGGAGCAGAATGTGGTGTGGTTGTGTTGCTCACCCCTCTGGTAACTCGAAATCTTGCCTGGCTGTGTTCAGGTATGACCCGTGATGACCTGTTCAACACCAACGCTAGCATTGTTGCTACTTTGACATCTGCCTGTGCAAAGCACTGTCCTGAGGCCATGATCTGCATTATCTCCAACCCGGTAAGCACTGCCTGGAGAGCTCAGAAACACAGAGTCCAGGCTGGGAATACTTGGGAAGGGTCTAGAGCACAAGTCTTGTGAGGAGCAGCTGGGGGAACTGGGGTTGGTTAGCCTGGAGAGAAGGAGGCTCAGGGAAACCTTCTTGCTTTTTTGTTTTCCCTGAAAGGAGTTTGTAGCAAGGTGGGGGTTGGTCTCTTATCCCAGGGAAGAAATGACAGGACAAGAGGAAACAGCCTCAAGTTGCTCCAGGGGAGGTTTAGATTGGATATTAGGAAAACTTTCTCACTTGAAAGAGTGGGTGAACAGGCTGCTGAGGGCAGTGGGGGAGTCACCATCCCTGGAGATGTTACAAAATATGTGTAGATGTGGCACTGAGGGCCATGGTCTAGTGATGGCTTGGCAGTGTTCAGTTAATGGTTGGGCTCGATGATCCGACCATTCTTTTCCAGCCTTAATGGTTCTGTGAATACTGCAGTGTCTGGGAGGTCCTGTTAGTTTTGGCCAGTATCTTTGAGGTCTTGCAGTAAGGAACTAAAAGCTTGGTTCTACTATACTACTTGGGTTATATTTAAGTCAGAGGAAGCTTGGATAGAAAAGTACTTAGTGTCTCAGCATCTGTGTGCCTGTGGTTCTGAGACATGCTGGTGTGTTAGCTGGCAGAGCAGTTACAGCTCATGAAGGGAGGAGCCTTTGTAATGTGAATGACCAAAGTTATTGTCTTAATGGCTAGTTAAAACAGAAGATTTATTCCAGCCTGACTGTAAATTGCTCTTCCATTTAGGAATTAAAATAATTGGCTGCAGCTCAGGGTAGAAGTATACTTTGGGTTCTTTGGCCTGTTGTCTTCATGCAGTGGCATCATTATTGTACTGTCTTTACTGAATACTTTCCTGTTCTTGCTTGCAGGTAAATTCAACCATCCCAATAACTTCAGAAGTCTTCAAGAAGCATGGTGTGTATAATCCCAAAAGAATCTTTGGTGTTACAACGCTGGACATTGTCAGAGCAAATACTTTTGTGGCTGAACTAAAGGTGGGTCACAGCAGCAGATGCTGGGAGAGGGATGTGGTGTGCTTTGGTCATTAGATCTGTCAAAACTGCTTTTAAAATCACTGCACAGAATTAGAAGAGTCACCATCCCTGGGGGAGGTTAAAGGATGTGTAGAGGCAGTGCTGAGGGACGTGGTTTAGTGGTGACCTGGCAGTGTTGGGTTAGTGGTTGGACTCAATGATCTTGGAGGTCGTGTCCGGCCTTAGTGATTCTGTGTTTCCCTTAGGGCTTAGATCCAGCTCGAGTGAGTGTTCCAGTTATTGGTGGCCATGCTGGGAAGACCATCATCCCTCTGATCTCTCAGGTAAGTCATAGGTACTGTTGTGTGTGGTGGCACACTCCTCAGTACTTCAGAGCTGATGTCAAGTGCCTTTGTGATGGCACATAACGTGCTAAGGTAGAGCAGAGACAGTCTCCCCTGCTCTTGTGGCTGCTTTCATTCTGGAGCAAGGTACAGGATGCTGGAAGGCATGAGCTAAATCTGAATTCCTCTGGGTGGTTTCAATAGCTCCACTCTTTCTCTAGAGGAGTTTGGCATGAGAATGGAGATGTAGCATGGGAGTTGAGATGTCTTGGCACTGTTTGTCTGGGGTTTACTTGGTGACAGGTATTTCATGATGAGAATACCTTGCTTCAGCAGGAACAAATCTCCTTTTGCTGTGGTGGACTTGAAACACCACTTGAACGTGCAGCACTGAAATGAGGAGGCAGAGCTCAGACTGTGTGGGGAGATCTGCTTCAGTAATGTGGGGAGAGGCTCCCTCCATGCAGCTAAGCCAGGGTGAAATGCAGTTCTAAGGCAGTCTGCAGCTTCAGAGAAAGGGTCTGGAGTCTTTTGGGGAGCAGCTGAAGGAACTGGGGTCGTGTTGCCTGGAGAAAAGGAGGCTCAGGGGAGACTTTCTCTCTCTCTACAGCAACCTGAAAAGAGGTTGCAGTGTGGTGGGGGTTTGGTCTCTTCTCCCAGGTAACAAGTGACAGGATGATTTCCAGGAGGTCCCTTCCAAACCCTACCATTCTGTGGTTGTGATTAGAGGGAACAGCCTCAGGTTGTACTAGGGGATGTTTAGGTTGGGCATTAGGAACAATTTCTTCCCCAAAAGGGGTGTCAAGCCCTGGCTTAGGCTGCCTAGGGCAGTGGTGGAGTCACCATTGCTGAAGGGGTTTAAAAGCCAGGGAAATGTGGTGCTGAGGGCCATGGGTTACTGGTGACCTGACACTGTTAAGTTAACAGCTGGAGTTGAACTCGGGCATCTTGTCCAACCTTAGTGGTTCTATGGTTGGTGAGAAGGAGTGGCCAAGGATCAGTCTGTGAGAAAATGGAAAAAGCTTTGCTCTGGCTGGGCAGTGAATTATCCTGCACAGAAGGATGTTCTTAGGGAATGAGGACGAGGACTTTGCAGCAGCTGAATGCTGAGAGGATGCCTGCCTTAGTCAGTTAGGACCAAGACATCTGTGCTTTACATAGGTGTGTAGCTGTAGCTGGATGTTCAGTAACTTCCTCAGTACTGCTGGCAGACTGGCCTGGGTCCTTCCTAAGGCTCTTGACTTCCATAATGCCACAGTGACCCAGATATTTACAGTGTGCCTTTGGAAATTCCTAAGGCCTGTTACACGCTTGGAGGGCTTCTGTCTGCTGCAGAGGACTAGACCAGAGCCTTGGGTTTGCTGTTAGGCTGTGGTTTGTCCCTGAGCACTGAGGCATGGCTAGGTTCCTGTTACAGTCCTTGTGAGAACCAGCAGCAGTTTGTCACACAGTCTGTGAACTGGGGTAATGGCTTTTACCGGTTGAGGACTGTTAAAACAACTCTTGCAGTACAAAAAGCATCGCGTGAGTGCCCTCATGCTGTGTCTGTGCTGGACAGTAACTCTTTTTTTCCAATGTAGTGCACACCAAAAGTGGACTTTCCTCAGGACCAGCTGGAAAAGCTTACAGGGAGAATTCAAGAAGCTGGCACTGAAGTTGTCCAAGCTAAAGCAGGAGCAGGTTGGTTCTTGACTACAGCTTCCAAGTAATTCTTGTTGGGCAGCTGAATAGATGCAGTTCTTGCAGCTTAGTCTTATTTACAACTGTGGGGCAGAGTTGTGGACTGCTGCTGAAGCATCTGGCTGCTCTGCCATGCCAGTGACTGCCTGAACTGTGGTACTAAAAGCAGCTCAGCGTGGAGGTAAGACTAAACATGAACTGACCCTGTGCTATGTATGGTTTCCAAAAGAATCTTCTCTGAAGTAAATAGCATGTAGCTGGCCCAAAGCAGCTGCTTATCCAGCTGGCTGGGAGCTTGAAGTCAGTGGCAGTGCAGCTCAGTAAACACGCCAGTGCAGAAGCTTCTGATGCTAAAGAAAGTGCAGATGTCAATGTGATCTGTTCTAAAAGTGGTCTGACTTTTGCAGGATCTGCCACCTTGTCCATGGCCTATGCTGGTGCTCGCTTTGTGTTCTCTCTGGTGGATGCCATGAACGGGAAGCAGGGGGTCACTGAGTGTGCCTTCGTGCGGTCAGAAGAGACAGAGAGCCCTTACTTCTCTACACCTCTGCTCCTGGGAGTATGTACTTCAAATGAGGCTTAGCCACAGCAGCTGCTGGTGTAGTCCTGTGGTTTTCACTCGGTGGTTTCAGTTCAGACTAGTGCTGAAGTGAGCAGCTGAGCCTAGTTTCAAGAGTCCTGCAGTATTTGGGTTGTACCTGGGCATCCGGCTCCTGCTCGACAGGGATCCTGCTGCTTTTACCTGCTCTTAGACTCTGGGTCACTGAGAGCCAGAGGTTCAGACCTGGCTTAAGAGGTCACACTTGCCTCAAGTCAGTGCCTGTTGATGAAGGGCTTTTGCATGATTAACCAGTCAGCAATCCTGTCTCTTCAGCTTGATCTGCCACAAGCAAATCCCTCTGAAATGGAGGCACATGGGGAACTTGCAGCATGGATTAGGATTAATAGATTGCTTTCAGGACCTCTGCTGAACTCTGAAAGAAGTGTTCCCTTTGTCACCCTTACCCTTGGAGTGGAGAAGAAGGATGCTGCAGCCTCATTGTGGCTGCTAAGGTGCAGAGGATCACATGTAGACATGAGATCTTGAAAAGCTAGGAGTGCAGCTCTGAAGCATTCTCAGACTGAAAGCCATTGGCAAGCGATGGGCATACAGCAGAGGAGAGAGAGTCTCTTGCTAAACTGGGTGTGAAAATAGGAAGAGGCATGAAGGAGCAGTTGTATCAGTCTCCCCTTGAAGGAGCTGATGGGCTGGCTACAAGTTTCATGCTTGTGGACAATGAGTGACATGTTTGGGAAGGCTGGAGAAGTTGCTACAGATAATAAGAGGCTTCCGAGGCTTGCCAGGGAGCAAAGGGTTGGCAGCCTAGAGATGACAGAGGTCCCAGACTAGGTCTCCATCTCAGCTGGGTAGTACTTAATCAGAGCTGTTAAGTTGCTCTTTAGGTCATTTGATGAATGGTTAATCCTTAAATCCTCTTTCCCTCAGAAAAATGGAATTGAGAAGAACCTAGGTATTGGCAAGATCACCCCCTTTGAAGAGAAGATGGTTGCTGATGCCATGTCTGAGCTGAAGGCTTCTATTAAGAAAGGAGAGGAGTTTGCAAAGAACTTCAAGTGAAGAGTTGATGATGGGGAGGAATTAACAACTTCCTTAATTTATTAAGGCATCATGTCACTTTACGACTTTGGATTCAAAGCTCATGCTTTGATTGAAGTCTGTCTGTATTTGCTTAATGAATGTTGCCAGTGCAGAGCCTAATCATCAATAAACAGCCTCACTTTTTCAGTGTTCCATCTGGAATTGTCCTGACATGCTTGGTTTTGAAGGTAGAAGCTAGAGGTCTCTGGAAGCTCATCGGTTTCAGTAGGGATGAGGTGGCCTCTTGAAGTGGGTGAGCTGATGGCTCTCAGCTCTGCTGCTTGTGGGGCTCTGACTTGGGCTGTTTCTTGGGGGCAGCAGCTGGGAATCCAGGTATGGGCAGGTGGGGTCAAGGTGGGGGGAAGAGGCTTGCAAAGGATAACAGGGAAGTGATCCAGGAGGGTTTTTTCCAGGAGGTGGCATTGCCTCTGTGTTGCCTTGTGTTGCCTGAATCTCTCTAAGTGATTTGATTTTAAGAGTTAGTAAAAGGGCACAGTGGTGGAAAGGTCAGTCCTGCTCTGAGAAAGTGATTAAAATGCCGACACTGACTCTGCCAAGAGTTAAGTAGGAAGGAACCTCATGAAGTTCAACAAGGGCAAGTGTAGAGTGCTGCACCTGGGGAGAAATAACCCCATAGACCAGGACAGGTTAGGGGTTTGCCTGGTGGAAAGCAGCTCCAAGGAGAAGGACTTGGGGGTGCTGGGGGACAACAAGTTCACCAAGAGCCAGTAGCGTGCCCTCAGGGCCAAGAAGGCCAGTGGTCTCCTGGGGTGCATTCAGAAGAATGTGACCAGCAAGTTGAGGGAGGTTCTCCTCCCTCTCTCCTCTGCCCTAGAGAGGACACATCTGGAGTCCTGGGTCCAGTTCTGGGCTCCCCAGTTCAAGAGAGACAAGGAACTACTGGAGAGAGTCCAGCAGAGGCCAGGAAGATGCTGAGGGCACTGGAGCATCTGTGGGAAAGGCTGAGAGCCCTGGGGCTGCTGAGCCTGGAGAAGAGCAGCCCCAGAGGGGAGCTGCTCAGTGCTGAGCAAGAGCTGAAGGCTGGGGCCAGACTCTGCTTAGTGGTGCCCAGGGACAGGCCAAGGGGCACTGGGCACCAACTGGAAGCCAGGAGGTTCCATCTGAGCAGGAGGAGAAACTTGTTTGGTGTGAGGGTGTTGGAGCCCTGGCCCAGGCTGCCCAGAGAGGTTGTGGAGTCTCCTCCTGGGAGAGATTCCCAAGGCAGCTGGAGGTGATGCTGGGCAAGCTGCTGTGGGTGACCCTGCTTTAGCAGGGGGGGTTGGACCTATATGATCTCCAGAGGTGCCTTCCAACCCCCACCATGCTGGGATTCCTTATGACTCCTTTCCAGTTAGGAACAAAAGCATTAGTTTAACATCTACATTTTTTTTTTGATTCATCTTGTGAACATAAAAACAAATGTCTGCAAAGAGGCACTGCTGACCTGTTCTGTTGCTGGCTTCTTTGAAGGTAAGCTTAATGAAGGAAGCTATTAATTTTTCTCTTCCTCCATGCTCTGTGGGCTGCTTGCCCTATTGCTTTGAATTACTCTAATTTATGTAGGTTGAATTCTGAGTTTTAGAGACTTTTATTTTGATTAGATGGAGGAAACACCAAGGCCCAGCCTCTGAAGGAGCTGAGGGGAGCATTGGTTTGAGTAAGAGAACCTGGTGTAAAAGCTTCTCATAAGGAAGGCTTGGAAAGGAGTGGCTGTAAAGTTGCCTGGTGGAAAAAGACCTGAGGGTGCTGCTGATTGATAGTGGCTAAAAGTGAGCCAGCAGAGTGCCCAGGTAGCCAAGAAGACCAACAGCATCCTGCCTTGGGTCAGCACTAGTGTGGCAGTAGGACTAGGGCAGGCATTGTCCTCCTGGACTGAACACTGGGGAGGCCACACCTCCAATCCTGGGGTCAGTTTTGGGCTCCTCACTCCAAGAAGGACATGTAGGTGCTGGAGTGTGTCCAGAGAAGGGCAAGGAAGGTGCTGAAGGGTCTAGAGCACAATGTTGTGAGGAGCAGCTGAGGGAACTGGGGGTGTTTAGCCTGGAGAAGAGGAGGCTCAGGGGAGACCTTCTCACTCTCTGCAACTCCCTGAAAGGAGGATAAGCAAGGTGGGGCTTGGTCTCCTCCCAAGTAACGAAGAGCAGGGTGAGAGTAAACATCCTCAGATTGTGCCAGAGGAGGTTTAGGTAGGATATTAGGAACATTTTTTTTCCCTGAAAGAGTTGTTAATCCCTGGCACAGGGTGCCAAAAGCCATGGAGATGTGGTGCTGAGGGACATGGTTTAGTGGTGGCCTCGCAGTGTTGATGATCTTAGAGGTCTTTTCCAATCTTAATGATCCTATGATTCCAAGATACTTGAAGGCAATAGATGCTTTGGTTCCTGCCTTTCTCGTGCCTCACACTTCTTGCATTCCAACTCTCTTCTGAGCTATCAAAGCTGTGTTTTTCTTGAATCTATTTTAATTAGTTCATAATTCTAAACTGGATCACACAGTTGTGACACTTGAAGATAATGCTTGGCTCTATCCCTGCTGTATGGAACATGTAGGCAGTAGAGGACAGCCAGCACAGCTCTTGTCACTACTCTGCAGAAATTCAGTGTATTAAAGGTTGTTTTCCTTACAGGAATAGTAATGAAATGGAAGCGTTGGCAGTCATTACTCAGCAGGCTTGGAACAAAGTAATTATTAGATGGTATTAATAGAATTAAAGATTAAAGATGATGTTGGAGGGGTGCAGGGGAGGATGTTGGAATTGGAGGACACAGAGGAGGAATTACTGAGTCCAGTCTTGTTCAACATCTTCATCAGTGACATGGATGAAGGCACAAAGTGGAGCCTCAGCCAGTTTGCTGATGATCCAGCACTGGAGGAGTGGCTGACACCTGCCAGACTGTGCTGCCATCCAGGGAGACCTGGACAGGCTGAGAGTTGAGGCAGAGGAACCTCATGGAGTTCAATGAGGGTAAGTGTAGGGTCCTGTACTTGGGGAGGAATAACCCCAGCTCCATGGAGAAGGACTAGATGATCTCCAGAGGACCTTTCCAACCCCAACCATACTAAGATTCTGGGGTTCTGTGGCTGGCCAGACCTGGGAAATACACCATGGACTCCTCAAAGCAGTGAAAGGGAAGCGTGTGGCAGTTGCTATGGAGCAGGACACAGAGGTCTGGCAGCCTGACAGCAGTTTTGGACCCAGAACTGAGCAGCCCAGTGGGTTTAAAAACAGGGTGCATGTACCTGCTGGGGGTAGAGGTCTGCGCCCCTGGCCTCTGTGCCCAGCAGGTCCAGGGCAACTACAGCACAAAGCTGCTGAGCAGATGGCTGAGGGTCAGAAGTTTTTAGACCTTGAGGTTCATGGTGTGGCTTAGGTTATTATTTCTCTTGGGTCAACAGTCCAAATCCAGCCAAGTCTGAGGAAATTCTGTGGACAGGCAGAAAGCTTTGCTTGTACCTACAGGGGCTCAGGCAGGGCAGGGGTAAGTGGAGCTGAGGTGGAAGAGGATTATTGCCCAGCACCTGCTGACTCGTAGATCCTTCAGCCTCTCCTTCAAATCCCTTTAATGTTAAGTGTCCCTTCCTTTTCTACACTGTTTGGGTTTTGGGATTTTTTTCCCCCCACAGTCCCATGCCTCATGCTAGGAATTGCAGCTATTCCCTGTGCCTGGAATTCTGCTCTCCTTTTGGGAAGAGAGATGAGACACCCTGCTTGTGGCTTTCTGCAGTGAAGGCAGAGACCAGGACACTGGATGAAGCTGAGAAATGAATTTGTGTGGGTGTCCTCCACCTGGTCAGACCTGCTGTGATGGACAACTTGGTCACTATGAAGGCTGAAGATGGTTTGCAGAGGTATGTTTGGGACATCCCAGCCCTTCTTTTCTCTCTGAACAGATGCTGCAGAGGAGGAAAGGAGCTGGAGTGAACCCCTCCTCAGGAGAAGGAGGAATTATCCAGGTGTACCTAGATAAGCTGACGCTTTGCCCTGGAAGTTGTTTCCTGGTGCTGTCTCTCTAAGGAGAGACATGACCTTCATCGTCTGTCCTGAAAGCTCTGCAGTGTGGCTCCCTCGCTGAGTCACGGTGCCAGCAGCCGTTGGTCTTCACCTCCCGTGGAGGAGAGTAGCCAGGCTGCTCTGAGCAGGTCCAAAAGCCTGCCCTGCTCTGAACTCTTGGGTGTCATCCTGTTAACTGAGCAGTCTTTTGCCTCTGTGGTCTTTAAGCATCTGACATCTTCCACTGCAGCATTGTTTATGTGCAGGGAGCTGCCTCTTCCTCAGGCAGCTCAGCTCTGTGCTGGAGCCCAGATGTCAAGATACAGAGGAGATGTGGATTAAGAGTAATAAATGAAGGTACTCCAGATGGCCAGATGTCAGGTCATTTGATCCCACCTGCCGCTCCCATGCTGCTGGGGCAAAGCAGTGAAGTGCAGGGGAAGAGAAAATGAGGAGAAGCAACTGGTGAACATTACAATTCAGGTCTCATGATTGGTATTGGTGTCCTAGGAGTCTTCAGGTGGGGTGGCTGCAGGAGCAGGGTGCCGGCTGGCAGCCCTGTGTTCCTCATCCCTGGAAATACAGTTTTGTTTTGCTGGTTCTGTTTAAGGGCTGGTGCTTTGGGGCAGGGGTATAGAACTGCCCCCCCTGAGCCCCATCTCTGGGTGGGGGGAGGTGGCAGCAGCAGCTTGGCTTTGGATAGGGCTGGTACCCCCCAGCCTGGGGACAATTGCTGGGATTTTGGTGATATTTAGGAGGAGAAGCAAGGCAAACAGCAACAGAAAGACAGTTGGGTGCAGTCTCTGCCTAGCCAAAACTGCCTGCATTCCCAGCACTGGGAAAGGAGCAAACCTGGGGGGGCTGGAGGTATCTCACAAAGGAGCTGGTGTCCTCCTGTCACTGCAGGTCAGCCTCAGTTTACTGGGGCTGGTTGTTCACAGCAGGCTTTGTGTGGCTGATCCCTTTTCAGAGGCTTCATGCTTTGTTGAGCAGCTCCTGGCTGGCTCCTGCTCGGTCTCACCGGGACAGATCCAGCACCCTTCTGGTGCACCAGGCGCTGCTCATGGGCAGGGATGTAAAACCTCCCTGTGGGTAGGCAGCCTGGGCTGGGCTCTGGGCTTTATACAAAGCATCATCTGCCCAGGGAGATGAAGTGAACACAGACAGGAGAGGGGTAAATGCACCCTGAGGTGGTTTGGGTATGGCCAGGGCATGGGCAGATCTCCCCTGCAGGCAGCTCAGCTTCCCCCTTCCCTCACAGGGTGATGGAGAGAGGCTTTCATGTGAGCAGGAGGGTCAGAAACCATCTGATGGGTGGTTTGGGCTTTGCAGAGGCCTCTCATCTGCCCCCTGCTCCCCTGGTTCTCCTGCCTGGCCACAGGCAGCTTGAAACCACCACCTTTGTGTTGGCTGCTCTTGTTTTACTCAAACACCTGCGAGCTCTTGCTCTTCCCTCCCGAGTGCCTCAAAGCAGAGCTGGAGCAAAGCGCCGAGGAGGGGAGCGTTTGTTTGCATTTACAGGGAAACCTGTTAATAAAGGAGACCAAGAGACTGCTCTTTTCCTGGTTGTGGGAACAGATGGCTGGATAGTGCGGCTCAGTTAATATGCAGGGACTCCTGCCGGGGAGGTTCGTGCGCCTGAGCTGAGCTCTGCGACCGCTCTGCCCCTCCTGGGCACCTGCTGCCTGCGGGAGGTCTTTGGGGACTCTGGGACACAGCGGATGGTGTCACCGAGGAGGCTGTGGGAGCTGGCCAGGGGCAAGGGTGCAGTCGGGGCCTCGTGGCCAGCAGCAGTTTGCTGTTCCTGTGCTGGGAGATGCTCTGGGAGAACAGCTCTCTGGGTTTGTAAAGGCAAAGTCTGGCTCAGTGATGAATGACTGCTCAGAGGTCCTTCCAGGCTGGAGGGAGAGTGGAGTCTCATTCTTTCCTCCTGTACTTGTTTCTCCTGAGTCAGGAGGTCCCAAAGGAAAGCAGCAAGTGGCAGCTTCTGGGTGACCTCAGGAAGGTGGGTGCTGAGATGGTCTCCCCACTGCAGCACAGCATGGGTGAAAAATATTTCCCAGGGCTTTTAAGAGTGGTTGGGCAAATCCATGGGGAAAAACAATCCCTACTGAAGACTGGAAGGCTTAGGGAGCCCTAGGGGAGCAGCAGAAGACTCAGCAAACCCACCCCAGCACCGAGTGGTGCTGCCAGCCCTCATGGTCAAGCCCAAACTGATGGCAACCTTCAGCTGCCGGGCTAGGATCAAATGGCCCAAGGTCACCCTGGGCTCACAGGGGGCTCTTCAGATGCCCTGTCCCCATCGCTCCCTGGGCTCTCTGGGATAACGGTGCCCCACAGCCCCTTCCCCTTTGCTCTGCCCCCCCCATTTGCTGGGGTATCCTCCCCTCAGGTGCCGTCGCTGAGCACCAGGGAAGGCAGAGCAGGGCTTTGATCAGGGGCTATCGCTGGAGCTGTGCCAGCAGCCTGCTCCCCGCATGGCAGAGCTGCTCCCGGCAGCCCTTTCTTCTGCGTCAGGAGGTGGCTGCTGGAGATGTCGACCCTCAGTATGGATCCTTGCAATTAGGCCTGTTCTGCCTCCTGCCTCGTTTGATCTTCTTTAATTATTTATCGCCTTTTTTTCCCTTCTCCTTCCCGAATTCTCGGTTTCTTTCAAGTGATGATTTTCCTCCTCTCCCCCCAGCCGTGCCTGGCTCTGCTGTTTGCTTGCAATTACCATCCCTTCTCCCTGTTCCTTCCGTCTCTTCCCTTTTGTTCTGCACCAGATCATCCCTTCCCACCGTTCTCCTCCCCTCCTGCCTCCCCCCTCCTCCTTTCCCCCAGCTCTCTGCCTGCCTGGCAGTTTTTTCTTCCTGCTTTTCTCCTTTTTTTCCCACCCTGATTGGTTTTCTCCATCCCATTCCAGGCATGGTTCTGGCTGTGTTGACCACAGGTGCCAGCTGTCTACCTGGGATCCTGCACCCTAGCCTTGGGACTACTGGATCTCCCATTGCTATTCTCTGCCCAAAGCCCTGGCAGCACACGGCCAAGCCTGGGGAGCCCCACGGGGCTGCTGCCTCCCATGCCAGGGTCTCCCCATGCTGCTTTTGCTGCGGTGGAGGTACCTGACCACATCCCCCCGCCCTCTTTGTTTCCCAGAGTCTGATGCATTATTTAGCACTGCAGACATTGGGAAAATAATGGTGATACAAAGGGCACAGCTTGTCCTGGGGACGCTGGATTCCCCCTGGGAGTGCTGGATTTTCCCATCAAGGGCTCTTTCGCCTCTCCAGCATCAAACCAGAAGAGGCCTTGACCATGCAGGAAGCCTCTCTTGGGAGATGGCACCTAGATGTGGTGCTTGGGGAGATGGTTTAGCAGTGACTTGGCAGTATTAGGTTAACAGTTGGACTTGATGACCTTGGAGGTCTTTTCCAACCTCAATGATTCTGTGATCTGCTCTTGCACCAGGAGGATGTGGCAGGGACAAAGACAGGAACAGGGAGAGGCAGCAGCAGCCCTGGGGATGCTCCAGGAGCTGGACCACAGCTCCCACAGCCAGCCTTGCTGCTTGGCCAGAGTTTAATAGAGCTGGTCCAATGCAGAGCCAAGCCCCTTGTTTATGTAGTCCCTGAAGCCTAAGCTTAGCTCCTCTCCCACCACAAAACACCTTTTCCTAGCTCCTGTGGGATGTGCACGCTCAGGCAGCCTTGCCACGGGAGGACACAGGGCAGAGACATCTTGCACGCCATGGGTGGCTGCAGGTAGTGCCTGGCTGGTGCTGGCATAGAGCAGCTCTCACGGGAGTCTCCCTGTCCCCAGGGCACTGGCGGCTGGTGGAGGTCTAGTCTGGCCTTGTCATGCTGCCAAGTTTAACTACAGGAGAGTGTGATGGACAAAGAATGTGGGATGTGGGTTTCATAGAGCAGCTGGTGGAAAACAACCTACTTGTTTTTGCACCAGTTCAGGTTAGAGTTAGATCTGCTGGAAAGCAGCTCCAAGGAGAAGGAACTGGGAGTCCTGATAGACAACTTCACCAGGGGCCAGCAATGTCTCCTCATGGGCAAGAAGGCCAGTGGTCTCCTGGAGTGCATGAACAAGAGTGTGACCAGCATGTTGAAGGAAGTTATCCTTGCCCTCTACTCTGCCCTAGGGAGGCTACAGCTGGAGTCCTGGGTCTAGTTCTGGTCTCCCCAGTTCAAGAGAGACGAGGAACTACTGGAGAGAGTCTAGCAGAGGCTGTGAAGATGATTCAGGTACTGGAACTCCTCTGTAAGGAGGAAAGGCTGAGAGCCCTGTGGCTGGTTAGCTTGGAGAAGAGCAGCCCCGGAGGGGATCTGCTCAGCGATTCTCAATATCTTTATGGTGAGGTCAAGAGGATGGAATTAGTCTCTTTTCGGTGTTGCCCAGTGACAGGCCAAGGGGCACTGTGGGCACAAACTGGAACCCAGGAGGTTCCATCTGAACAGGAGGAGAAACTTGTTTGGTGTGAGGATGTTGGAGCCCTGTCCCAGGCTTCCCAGAGAGGTGATGGAGTCTCCTTGTGTGGAGAAATTCCAGAGGCACCTGGAGATGATCCTGGGTAGGGAGGGCTAGTGAGGGGACCGAAGGGCTGTAGGACAGAAGAACTCTGTAGTGGGGGGACGGGGGTCTCAGTGAAAGGGGGTGTCTGTGGACGGGGAGCTGTGGGGCAGGGAAGGGGCTCTGACGGGTGCAGTGTTGCCCTCCCGGCGGCAGAGGGTGCAGACAGCTGAGGGCGGCGCGCTGTCCCGACGGAAAGCTGCTCTGTGTCGTGGAGCTGTCCAGCACTTCAGGAGGGGCCACGCCGGGAGCCGCGCCGGGAGGGGCCGGGCCGGGTCGGGCTCAGCGGGTTCAAACGGGGCCGAACGCGGCCTGGCGGTGCCGAACGGGGCCCAGCGGGGCCGCAGCTGGCGGTGGAGGAGGCTCCGGGCAGGGCCCGGCCAGGCGAGGTGAGGCGCGGCCGGGCCCGGGCCTGGCTGAGGGANNNGGGGGGGGGGGGCGCGGGCCGGGGGCGCGGGGGGGGGGTCAAGGAGGGGGGGACATTGGGATCCCGAAGTGACACGGGTAGTGGAGGGGGGTGCTGAGAGGTGCGGAGAGATGGGGACCCCTTGAGGGACGGAGGGAACGGGGAAAGGGAGACGGGGGTGGTTGTGATGGTCCCTGGGGGAGAGGGGGGCTGAAGAACCCAAACGGATGGGGGTGGAGGGGGTTATGCTACTCCTCAGGGACAGGGAATTGGGGTCTCCAAAGGGATAGGGCTGGATGGGATTACGCTGTTCTTCAGAGAACAGGGAATTTGGGATCCCCAAAGGGATGTGGATGAAAGAGGCTATGGTGCTTCTCAGGGGACAGGGAATTTGGGGTTCCCAAGGGGATTGGGGTGTGGAGGGGTTTATGCTGCTCCTCAGGGACAGGGAATTGTGGCCCCCAAAGGGATGCGGGTGGCAGGGCTCAGCAAGGGGTACAGCACTGCTGGGGGCGGTTGGTGATGGGGTGATGGGTGGCAGGGACATCCTCCGAGTTTGGTGCTCCTGAGGGTGTGGATAGGGCAAGGAGCCTGAGCTGAGATGCTTTTGTGGGCTCAAGGGGTTCCTATGGGCATGTGGATGTGTCAGGTGGTCGCTGATGCAGGGGGGCTGGCTGGGGAGCACTTCATGTCGCTCTGCCTCGTGCTGTGGGGAAACAAGCCAGAATGGAGACAGTGAGCCACCCCTTTTCAGCTGGGGAGGATGGGACAGCCATGAGCCCCGAAGAGATGCTGGCACCTGGTGGGGTGCAGGCAGGAGACGAGTCTGAAATAAGGTCTCTGAAGCTCCTCTCTGTGCTGTGCTGATCCCCAGGCCGTGCTGGGGAGGGGGCTCTGTGGCTCTGGGTTTGGCTGGTGAGATTTCAAACCCTGCGGGTGTAGCATGGGGGAAGGAGAGGGGCAAGGCTTGGCAACGGGGAACCAGAGTGACAGCTCGCTGGCTGGTCTTTCGGAAGCGTTTTGTGCTTCTCCTTCCCAGGTTTGGAAGGTTTGTCCCCAAGGATGCCTGGGCTGCGCCATGCAGGGGCTGGTGGCGAGAGGTCGGGGTATGACTCTGGTGGAGCAGGCAGTTTTCAGGGAACGTGGGTTCACTCAGCTCTTCCGGAGCAGAGATTTCTGATTGTGGATGTTTCTTGGCTTGTCTGTGCTCCTGCTGCTGCAAGGGGGTCACTTGGGGGCTGCCAGGTTTGAGGGCGTCTCCAGTTGGTGGCAATCACCAAGGACCGTCTCAAAGGGTGCAGCTGCTTGTGCCCCAGCTGGTCTCCCTGCCCTGGCATGTGGGTTGCGCTCTGGCGGCGCTCTCCTGCCCCAAGGACTCATCCTGGCAACATCTGCAGGGAGAAGTTGAGGCTTTCAAATCCAGAAGTTGGGCAGCTTTAGGGGAGCCTTCAGTCCCTGGTCACTGCTGGAGATGGCGAGCAGGGGCTTTGCTCAGCAGGTGGAGGGTCATAGGGCTTTTGGTTGATTTTGTCCCTGGTGCCAAGTAAATGGTGCTTTACCCCCAGGCACAGGGTCTCTTGCTCCGGGAGCAAGATCTGGCTGCGGGTGGACATGTGGTGGTGGGACCTGGCAGCTGGTGGAGGAGGAAGAAGATGCTCAATCCTCTTCTCTAGGCAAGGGGGTGTTTGCGAGGTGCAGGTCACCCTGACGGTTTAACCCTGGCCGCTGGGAGTCTGCCAGCTGTGGGGGTCCCCAATCCTGCCAAAGCCGTTCCTTCTTCTCCTCCTCCCTGTCTCCCAGCTCTCGTTTTCCCCGGCCAGGTGGCCCATGGCTTATATAATGTGCTCAAACCCCGGAATAGCTCCTTCCGTTACACAACCACCCAGCCAGCCACGGGNACACACACAGCTTTTGGCGTCAGGAGTAGTTCACCGAGACTGCGTCCCCGTTGGGCAAGGTGACTCCATTGTAACAGTCACCCCTTCCCTGGTCCTCTGTATGCTCAGTAACTGCTTTTATTCTTCTTCCCCCTCCTCAGAAGTGGTGCTGGGCTGTGGGAACACATGTGGCTCCTCATGACTCCTTACCCAGCAAGACCCCAAGGGTGCAAAACTCGGGGACTGGCTGTTCCTCACCCCCCACCTCCCCCCCCCCCTTATTTAAGCACCCCCCGCCT
>VWZX01007549.1:576761-605899 GCA_013399015.1 Galbula dea
CCCCCCCCATTATTTAAGCACCTCCTGACTGGGGAAGATCTGGCAGGAAAGTGAGCCCCCGAGCCTTGCCTGCTGGGGCTGCCTGCGGGTCTCTTGGCCACCAGTGAGCAGCCGCTGGTGGCTGTGGTGGCCCCAAGGGGTTGAGGAGAGCGTGGTTGGTGGGGTCACAGAGCTGGGGGGGGTCCTGTGGGAATACACATCACCTGGACCCGCTGCCTCTCAACTCAGCATGGAAGGTTTGCTGCTGTCACTTGGACATGTTTCTCCTTCTTTCCCTCATCCTTGGCTCAGGAATGGGATCACTGCAACGGTCCCAGGCTCCCCTCGGGCTGGTCCCCACCATGGTGTGGCCCCCTTCCTTCCAGCTCTCCTCCAGCTGGAGTTGCGAATGAGGCTTGCTTGACCTGCCCCACAGCCCGAGGGGTTCAGGCTGGGGCGGGGTGTGCTTCAGACTTCACGTTTTGGGGACAGAAGCAGAGCCCTCCATCGAGCCCTTTTCTCTGGAGCATCTCCCAGGGGAGCTGATGGATCTCTGCTGCCCACACCCCTGTGTGGCACCTGGCCATTGGGAGAGGACCACTCCCCACCCCTGGCTCCCCAATCCCTACATCCCCCAGCTGGGAAGGAGCCCTGTTGCTTAGCAACTGTTTAGCTTCTCCACCAGCCTCCTCATCTATTTTATATATATATATCTATATCTGTGCACAGCTGTAGGTATGCACAAGCAGCAGAAAGCCCTCACTCAGCTTGTGACCCCCTCCCCAGCCTTCATCCCTATATTCTTTATTAATTGCTTTTATGTGAGCTGTCAGGTTTTGGTCAGAAGGATGCTTTAGGAAATAGGGGCTGGAACAGGGGTTACCAACCCTCCCTGATGTCCCTTCCCACGGGCAGGGTCCCCACCAGCTCAGAGCTGGGAGGGACTGTGCTAACGAGCCCCACACTGGCTACTCTTTTAAAGCAAATTTCACATTTTTTCCCCCTCTCCTTCTTGGAGGGCTGACTCATGATTTTTTGGCACTCGGGGGCTGGTGGAAGGCAGCTCCGGAGAAGGTCAGCCCCTTTAACAGCAGCAGCCCTGGACTTTTCCTCCTTCTGATTCTGGCCAGGTGGCTGGAGGATGCTGGCTCCTCGCTGTGGTGTCCTGGCATCTTTTGTGTCATCAAAAAAATCCCTTCTCCCAACTGTCCCCACGGCACGAGCAGGGAGCAGCCTGGGACGGGGCTGGAAATGCTTCAGGCACAGGGTAATGTGGCCTGATGAGACCTCAGTGGGCAGGAGAAGCATGGGGGCCAAGTTCTCTCACCCTCTGTGGTGGCGTTGGAGGATCCTCCCCTCGTCTCTGCTTGTTGGGACTGAGCTCTGGCATGCTCAGTGCACAAGTGGTCCAGGGAGCAACCATCCCGGGCTCACCTCCTGCATCCCCAGCATACTCACAGTCACCCTTCCTGGTGCAGCTGGATGTGGTGAGAATTAATTGAGCACCGGCCGGAGGCGGCTTTAATTAGCACTGATAAGGCAGGGGGAGGATGCCCAGGCATCGCTGTGGCCTTTCACCGCCGAGGGATTGATGCCGGAGAGTAGAGGCGCCGGCAGCTCCCTGCTGCCATCCTCACTTCACCCGCACTACGGCATAGCAGGGTCCTGCGGCTGCAGCGGGCAGGAGGGACGGACGGAGGGACAGACAGACAGACAGACAGCTAGACAGCTAGCTACCTCCAGCGCAGCCCCGTACCTGGGGTGCTGAGAGCATGGCCGGGGAGCTGAGCTGGGACCCGTGTGGGTCTGTGAGTACAGACAGCTGGGACAGGGCTTGTTACTGGGCTGAAAAAATAAAAGAGCAAAAGCAGTTTGGGGAAATAACACTTTTAGTTGTTTGTTTTCCTCTTTCCCTTTGAGCTGGAGATCCTGAACCCTCCAAATTCCCTTCAGAGCCCAGGCTGGAACCCCTCAGCCTCCCTTCAAAGAATAGGCTGGATAACCCTGGGGCTGGAACATGAGGGTGGCCACGTCCTGTGGTCACCCTACCAGGCATCTAGAGGTCCTAACCTGGAGGGAGGGAACTCAGTCAAAGCCTAGATAGAAACCAACAGCCCCTAGGCCCAGCAGGAGGGCAAGAATGGTTCTTGCATGCTAGCTGGTGGTGCCTGTCCTGGCTGTGTGTCAGGGGCACAGTGAGATGTGTCTGTCCTTCTGTCTGTCCCCACCTCCACTGGGCTGGCAATGCTGGTGACTGGATTCTCCACACCCTGTGTAAGATTCAGCATGTCTGGGAGGGGAAGGAGAGACCTAATGTACCAGACTGGTCCTTGGGCTTGGTCTGAGGTGTGGGATGGGGTGGAGGATGGGGATAGAGGATGGAGGATGGGGATAAAGAGAAGAAGGGAGAATAAGGATGAGATGGAGGATAGAGATAGAGGATGGGGTGATGATTGAGGATGGAGAATAGGGATGAGGATAGAGGGTGAGGATAAAGGATGGAGATGGAGGATGGATGTTGGGGATGAGGATGGAGATGGAGGATGAGAATGGAGGTTCAAGATGGAGGATGTGTGTATGTATGAAGGATGGATATGGAAGACGGGGATGGAGAGTGTGGATGAGGCATCTCCAAACATTTCCAGAAGCTCTAATCCAGGCAGGAGAAAACACCTGTGAGCTGCAAAGCTATGTTGATCTCCCCAAGCCCCAAGATGGCACATGGAGTGCCAGCAGGGATGATCAGGATCCCAAAACATGTGGATGAATGGCTCAGCAAAATGGGAAGAGAGGGATTTGCTCAGGAGCTTCCCCAGCAGCTCCAGCCCATGACGCCAGAGGGTTTGAGGTCTCTAGAGTGGCACTGAGGGGATTTGGGTGGTGGGGATGGATGCCAGCAACTGTCCCTGCAGCCTTCAGGAATCCGTGGGGACACACTGCAGCTCTTGCCCCAAGATGCCTCCTCTCCCTCTCAATGAGGCTGGCAGGGCTTGATGATTTGTGGGTAATAACTGCAGATAATGAAATATTTAACCACTGTCTTTAGTATGAGGTAGTGCGGAGGCAGGCAGGAAGCTGCAGGGCCAGGCTACCACCACTGGTGGGTTTGGAGCCAGAGCAAACTGACAGAGCAAAGCAGTCTCCACATGGTGGCTGATGGATGGAGATCGTGGTGGTGATGGCCACTCTCTGTCCCCAAGCTATGCCTAGGCAGGATGTCATTGGGGATCTCCTTTGGAGACAGGAAGGGCACAGACCCACCCTTAGGGGCATGAATTCCTTCTGCTCCTGTGCTTTGTCCCCATTGCCACCAGAGGTGTTGGACTGGCTCTGTTTTCCAACCAGGACTTTTGCCTGTGGCCTGCCTTGGCTGTTGATAACAGGGAGGGGGGTTGCAGGTGGTTTTTCCCTTCCTTTGTTTTCCTTCTCCTGCTGTGGCTCAGGCAGGGCTTGGAATGGTGCAGCTCAGTCTGTGGTCTGTCTGTCCTATCAATACTGGGCTGAAGAATTCCTCCTTCCCTGGGCCAGTGTTCGGGGCCATCCTCCTTGTTCAGCATGTGTCACACACCCCAGGCATCGCAGGCAAGTGTTGACTGCTTCCCATGTAGGCAACACGCATCCTTGGAAAAGCCTCTCCAACAGGGATGGAAACACCCCAGATAAGTGGCTGCTGGCAAAAGCTGTGTTTCTGAGCCCAAATCCAGCTTGGAGGGTGAAGGGAGAGTGCTCTGCTTTCACCCCTGGTCGTTTGATAATCCTTCTCTGGAGAGATTCCAAAGGCACCTGGAGGTGATCCTGGCCAACCTGCTGTGGGTGACCCTGCTTTAGCAGGGGGTGGTTAGACTACATGATCTCCAGAGGTCCCTTCCAACCCCCACCATGCTGGGATTCTGGGATATTGTGAAGGGTGCTGGCAGAAGACCCACATCTCTCAGCCTCCGTTGCCATCAGTCTGCTGTGCCTGCACCTCTTTTAAGACAAATTTTGCCTTCAGATCCTGACAGGGTCCCAGGAGCAGGAACTGACCGTTGGCTCTTTGTCTCTCTCCCAGGTGCTGCTGGCAGCAAGACCACCCACACCACCATGGCTCTCTACAACAATGGGGCTGATGTGCCTTCGCCCCAGGAAGCTTCCAATGGCTTCTCACAGCCTGGTGCCTCAGGGACGTGGCACAAGGGCGAGGAGGAGGTGCATCTGGTGGAGCCCAGTATCGTGAAGAAGGCTCACCGGGAAATCCTAGACCATGAGCGCAAGCGGCGGGTGGAGCTGAAGTGCATGGAGCTGCAGGAGATGATGGAGGAGCAGGGGTGAGTGGAGATTAGGGAGAGACCCAATTACTTGGGATCATTTTTACCTTCTTGCACTTTGTTCTCTCCCTTTTTCCTCTCTTAAAAAAAATAGCTTGATGTGGCAAATGTATCCAGTTGGATGGAAATCCACTTTAGGGTGGATCAGAGAGCTTTGAGACTGGCTGGTGGGTTGGTCTGTGAAGCTAAATGTCTCCAAGAGACACAGACCTAGGAGTGTGTCCACACACGTGTTGAAGGCATGTGCTGGCCCTTCTGCTTGGGAATCTTGGCTCCCAGCTTATTGTGCTAGGAAAGTCAAGGCAGGAAGGAGGAGTGAGCTGCTCATGGTCATGCAAGTGCCACCCAGCCACTGCCCCATGTGCCTAGGATGTGAGAAGGTGTCTCTCTCTCTCTCTCTCTCTCTCATGTCGGGGATATGAAGGAAAGCTGGAGTTCGGTCCCAGGCAAGGTTGTTTTGGTGCTTCAGTTTGTCCTGCCTTCTTTCTCTCTGTTTTGAGGTGAGAAGATCCCCCCCCTCCTGCCATGCCCCTGGCCAGGCACCATGAGCTGTTCACTAGCCTTTGCTCTCCTGTCGAGAAGCAAAGAGGTGGGGAAAAGCCAGGGCGTTTGGAGACCATCCCTTCCTGTGTGGGTAGGAGGGGCCAGGGGGCCAGTGAGGAGACCTCCATCCCCACCAGACCCAAGGCCGTGCTGCCCCATTACTCCATCACCAGCCCAATGGCCTGATCCCCCTGACAGCTCGCTGAAACTTGGTGGATGGAGCAAATTCTTCTGCACATGTGGGTAGACAGGGACTGGTATCCACTGGGGAGAAGGAAAATGGATTGTGGGAAGGCTTCGCCAAGGCTGTCATTAAGAGCGCAAGTGTGACCTAGAATTAAATTGTCTCACGCAGACTGGAATAATGATTGTGCCTAATTTGTGGTTATGGAAATAAATAAGGCTGACCTGGTGCCTTGGGGAGCCCAGAGCCTCCTGTGAGGTTCCCATGCCCTAGTAGGGCTCTTACTACTGGTAGTATCATCGCTGTGATGGGTAATAGCCATACAGCAACTGCTATTGTTGTTATTGCTGTAATTGCCTTTGCTATTATTAAGGCTATTAATAACGATGGTGATGGTGATACACCAAAATGATAATATAATCACAGTAATAATCGTGGTCAACCTGGTTAATCCTCTGCCTGCTCTTCCCTCCACACAAGAGCTCTCGGGGGGGTTATGGGGGAAGTGCTTTGCACCCTTGTGGTGCCTAGGCTAGGGGCTGCATCCTGACCACACCCTCGGAGGAGTTATTGGCAAGAGCAGGGCCCACGGGTGGATGAATGGATGCATGTGACAGCAGAGGGAATTTTGCAGGGATTTAGCATTTCCTTATTCCCTTAAACGTGGATGGCTCCTCCTGCCTGGCTGTAGCACAGCTCCACACTGCCTGTGCCGTTATTCCCTGCCTGCAGGCTGGATTTCTTGTCCACAAAAGAGGAGTCAGCAATTTTTCTTGCTTTTCCAAATCCATTCTGTGTATTAAATGCAACCCCAAACTTCCTCCAAGGGGTTATAAGCAGTGCCAGGGGGTGCAGGAGGGAAGGGGCTGGTGGGGTGCTCCTGCCTCCATCACAGGGGCGCTGCCTGCAGGGAGGTTCCTCTCCTTGGTCCCTGGGGATTTGCTCACGATCCAGCTGTGGTGGCCCATCTGTCACCTCCTGTTTGGCCTCACGTCCCCTCTCCAAGTCCATCAGCCACATTTGTAATGCGCTGCAGCAAACTCTCATCTTCTCAGGCAGACATCTTCCTGCTGCCACTGACCAGGTGATGTCCACAGGCTGGCCAGGGCTGGTGGCTCTGTCCTAGTGGGATGGCCACTCTCTGCCTGGCTGGGTTCATCTTCATTGGGGATATGATGCAGAGCAGTATTTTGGGGTGCTGCCCTATTTTCAATGCCCAGGCAGGGCGCAAGGAGACACAGCCATGCTGCCTCCCTACCCTCTTCCAGCACAAGTCCTGACCGCTGGGGAATTAATGAGAACCTTTTCATGCAAATGAGCTCATTAATATTAATTCCCCTCTCCTCACTGTTCCCATTCATGAGTACTGCAGCGGGGATGGCTGCTGCCACGTGTCCCTCTGCACCCAGGGACATCCATGGTGCTGTGAGGAGCATCATGGTCCCCAGCACAGGCTCTGTGAGGTGCCAGCCTCTGGGACTGCAGGGCTTGGCCAGTCTGTGACACACAGTGTTCTGGGCTCGTTAGTAACAATGCTGATGGGATGTGACAGCACGGATAGGCTGTAAGCAGCCCCAGTAGATAGTGTGGGTGAGGACAGGGGGACACAGAGAACCCAGCCCCTTCTCTCACCAGCATGGTGGTGCCATGAGATCCTCTCCCTTTGCCCTGTCCCCATGGAGGGTGCTGAGAGCACTGTGGGCCCCTCCACCGCATTCCTCCTTTGGATGGTTCTGATCGGGACGGATGCTGGGGTGCCCTTGGGCAGCCCCGGGATGCTGCAGAGGGCTGCCTGCCCAGGGCTGTCACCCGTCTCTGCACAGGGACACCTCTGGGACGGCTGGAGTGCTGTGGTTTGCCACGGCTCTTCTCAGATGCCAGGGACAAAGTGATTAGTGTCTCTCGTTAATAACCCTGCAGCAGCCTGAGTCAGCACTAGCGCAGAGCTGGCTCTGCTGCCAGGGCCCCGGCGCAGCACGGGGACAAGCCAGGGAGGCTGTGGTGGGATGGAGTTCACCGGGCTCTGAAGCATTGCCGAAGGGGTTTGGTGGGGACATGCCCCAGAACCTGGGGCTGTAGGATGGAATGGCAACCTCATGGTCATCCTTTTCTTCCACCCTTTCCTGATGTCCCTTCCTCTGCCAAGCACTGCTGGGAAGGGCAGGCAGGAGAGTGGAGGAGAGCATGGAGGGTGGTGGCAGGGGACCAAGCAGAGGGACCTGCTCTCCTCCAGGCCCTGATGACTGTCACGATGCCACCTCTCCTTCTGACTGGCCTTTTGGGCTGCATGTTGGTCCTGAAGGTACGAAGGTCCTCAGCAGGTCCCTGGGGAGCCCACGCTCCAGCCACAGCAGCGCTGACCATGTCTTTGTCCCTCCAGGTACTCCGAAGAGGAGATCCGTCAGAAAGTGGGGACCTTTCGGCAAATGTTGATGGAGAAGGAAGGTGTGCTCACCAGGGAGGACCAGCATGGGCGCCAAATGTAAGTGAAGCATCTCTGAGTCAGTCCTACCTGTCCTTATCCCAGACAGGCATGTCCTGTATTGCCTCTAAGTATCGATGGGTGGGGGGATTGATAGGGAGAGCGTATGTGTAGGGGTGGTTGGATAGATGGATAGACATAGAGAGGGTAAATAGGGATGGATGGATGGTTGATTGGTTGATCCGATGGTTGGTTGATCTGATGTTTTCTTGGTTATTTGGTTTGTCAGACTGTTGGCTGGTTATTTGGTTGGTAGGATGAATGGTTGGATGGTTGGTTGATTTGATTGGATGGGGTTTTTTTGTAGGACGAATGGTTGATCAGTCGGTTGGTTGGTGGTCAGTCAGTTGGTCTGTTGATGGGATGATTGGTTGTTGGTTAGTTGGTCAGCCAGTTGGTCTGTTGGTTGGCTGGTTGCTTGGATGAATAGTCGGATGGTTGGTCAGTCAGTTACTTGGCTGGTTGGAGGCACAGTTTGCCTCTCTGAGGTAGTATCCTGCCTCTGGAGAGGTTAGATGTTATCCTTCACTGGTCTTTTGAAGACCTCGGGATGCTGTATGGAGAGGCCACCATTGCAATCCTCCTGTCCCAGATGATGAAACGAAACTGCAGAACGTTTCGATTCATGGCTCAACCCACCAGCCACAGGTTTGCTGTCACTCACCTCTGCCTGCTCCTGGCTCTTTGGGTCACCTCTCCTGCTCTCCTCGGGGAGAGCTTCTGCATCTTCTGCCTCCAGCCAGGCGAGGGCACTGGTTTCCAGTCCTAGCTCTTAACTCCATAATGCAGGATAGTCCTCCTGTGAAACTGGGGTAACTCTGCTCACCTGGTGGTGTTTCGGCAGATTGGCTGCTGTTCTGTAGCCCTAGAAATATTAGTGTTAGCAACAAGAATCATTAATAATGGTAATAATTTCTGTTGCAAGGGGCCTAGGCTCGATAGGTAAGGGCTCGAGCCTGCTTCTCATGTGGTTAGATCCAGAGCCTGTGCCCCCAACAGGCTGGTGTGACCCCAAGGAACACCATGGAGGAAGCTTTTCCAAGGAACTCTGCCTCTGCCTCCTAATTTGTCCTCATGCTGCCTGGTCTCTGGGAGCTGCTTCTGCCCTGGGCGGGGCTTGGGGCTCAGGTTAGGTGTCCAAAGCAGCCCAGCTCTTGCTGGGGGCATGCAACTTGCTCCTCCTGCCCCACACAGGCCCACCCTGGCTTGATGATGATTTATCTGCATGATGTTTAATGGCCCAGGCAGCGTGGCTGGCCCGGTGCACACCATCCATCAGCCTGGAAACGAGGTCACTTGGGACAGGAATAGATGCTGCAGGTTCACTGAATATTAATGCTTCATTAGTGTCAGGAAATCAGAGCAAGGGGGGAGGCAGGGAAGCTGTGGTGAGGGGGAGAGCCTTCCTCCCACTGTTCCACCAGGCAAGGAGGGACAGGCCTCAGCTGTCCCCAGCCCAGGATGGGACATATGGCCCTGGGACAGCACAAAGCATTCAGGGTCCTCCTCCAGACAGGAAAAAACAAGACATGGGGAAAACTAACCTGCCCAGGTCACCACCAAGGACCAAGCCCAAGATGTTAACAAGTGACCTTTGCCCATGGGATCATAAGTCATCTCCAGGGCATCTTCCTAAGCAGACTTGTTAGGGCTGGTGCTGTAAGGAGCACATAGGGAAGCTGAAGGTGTGTTAAGGTTACCCAGGCAGCCCTGGCTGTCACCTTTGTGGGCCTGCTTTGCCAGACGAAAGGTAATCATTAAAGATTAGCCCAAGGGCTATAAATAATAGTGCTGAGCTGGAAGAAACAGCCTCAAAGCAAAGGCTTGCTTGGAGAAGAACAAAGCCAGAGGCACTTAGAGAAGCCTGGTAGGAGCTGGGTCCAAAGGAGATGGCTTTTCAAGCAGAGAGAACCTGCTCTGCTGAAACATCTGCCAAAGGATGTCCTGAGTGCCGAAGGTCTGAGCTGGTTGAAGAGGATGGACAAGGAATTTAAATAAACTTTAACTAAAGAGCCCCAGCCCTTGGAATGGCTGGGAGAGTACTCAGCAACACAGCTCATGGGCTGGTCCTGCTCCAGCACCTCTCTGGACTTCTACAGCTCAGTCATTGGCTGCCAGGACTATGAGTCTGAACCAGCTGGGCTCACTTCAAAGCAGATGAGACAGCTCAGCATCATCTGCAGAACTCCCCAAGGGAAACTGAGGCACTGAGCAGAGTCGTGACCACCTGAGCCCCTGTCTCACTCTCTCTGTGTTTCCAGCTCCTGTTTCTGTGCGTGCACAGCCTGGTGATACAGCCTGGTCCCCAAGGAGTAACCTCTTGATGGTCAGGCTGGTGGAATTGGAAACAAACGCCAGTGTGTGCTGAGAGGGGAGGGATAATTGGGGCAGCACAAGCCTGTCTTGAGCCACTGAACACAGCTAATGAGGGAGATGCTGGCAGCAGGCTCTGGTGTGGAGCACTGCCTGTTCACGGAGCAGAGAGCCCAGCAGGGAATTATCCCAGCTCGCTGCTCTCTTTTCCTCTTTTCTCCCCTTCCCACGTTTGGGTGGGTGTTTGAAAGGCTGTTCCTGCCCTTGGGGCATGGCCAAAGCAGGAGTCACTTGGAGAGGGCCCAGGAAGCCATGGGTGAGTGCAAAGGGAGCCTGAGACCCGCCTGAGTGATCATCTGTGGTCAGGAGGAGAATGCCTTGCTTGTAGTTTTGCTCCAAACCATTTTTAATCAGGCTAAAAATCCCAGGGCCTGCCTGTGGCCAGGGATGCCAGCACATGCCACTCTTGGATCTGCTGTCTGGGGCCAGGAGCATCCTAGAGATGCTGGCTGGGCTGCCAAGGGACTGGTGGCATGGGGGCTGTGCTTCTGCACCAGCATTCCCAGCTGCACACCAGGGCCAGGGAAGATGGAGAAGCCCATATTGGGTTTCCAAGAGCAGACATCCCTTGGGAAACATGTACCCAGGCTGGTGTGATGCCAAGCACCATCCAGGCACAGCTCCTTCTCTATGGTTCTCTCCAGAGCCCCTAGCTGGCCACATCCCTTCCAGAGTGAGATGTTCTACGTTCCCCCAAGCACAAACAAGAGGTTCCCAGCGGGTTTGATGCTGCTTCTGGGACTGATGGCACAGGAGGACCGGGAAGGTGGAGGGTGGCAGGTGGTCCAGCTGCCAAGCCTCTGCCAAGCCCTGCCCTCAGCCCCAGTAGTCAATAGCAACCTCCTGCAGGTTTCCATGGCAGCAGGAAAAATTAATGCTAGTGGAGTCATTCGGGAGAGAGAGGAGACCCTGCTGGCTCCAGGCCTGATGTCCCCTCAACCTGTCTCGCCTGTCCTGGGAGGGACATCAGCCTTCACCTGCATGAAGCTCCAGTGCTGAGCTGGTGGCACGCTTGTGTGCTGGTCCCAAAGCCTGGATCATCCCGGGGCAGCTCCTGCCGGCAGATGGATAATCACCCGAATCCCCTGAGCCTCCTGCCAGCTTCTCTCACCCTAATCTATCCCTGCCATCTCCCTGCGCTGACACTGGCCTCATATTCAACCCTGGCACTTGGGCAGTTCCAAAAGGGGCTCTGAATGATGCTGAGGTGGGACCTTGCAGGGAGGTGGTGGCCTGAGCCCCACAATGTTCCTGTGCCAGCCCAGTGGGTAATTCTGCAGGGACAAGCCCCAGGAAGGCCCCAAGATGACCCTCACCATGGGGCTTTGCTGCGTGTAGATCTCAAGTGATGTGACTAAGGTCCTCTGGGGATGCTGTGGCAGAGCGGGTGTCCCCATCTCCTGCAGCTGCATCAGGGCTGCCCCAAGCTTCCCCCCAGCTGCTTTGGTGGGAGATGGAGATCAGGGAGCCCCAAATTAATCCTGTGGTTCCTCCTTTGGCAGCGTGATAGAAAACCACCAAGGGGAGGATGGTGAGGAGTACGCGGTGGAGTACACCGACTACGGAGAGGGCTGCCTGCTGCAGTGCGACTGCTCGGCTGAGTGCTACCGCGAGGACAGCGGCCACCGCGAGTACAGGTCTGGCTGAACCTGCAGCAGGGATTATGGGGCACAAACATGTGTCCCATCGGGGGGCACAGAGGCCAGGGATATGTCCCTTCTTCCCCCAACCCTGTCTGCTTTATCCCGTAGGCTGAAAAGACGCTCGAGCAGCTCCACCTCTCCTCCACCCAAGAAGAAAAAGAAAAAGAAATCGGGCCATCGCCGCAGCCGGTGAGTCCCCAGCTGTCCCTCTGCTGTCCTCTCTCCTGGAGGCTCAGCCCTTCCCCAGGATCTAGTGGGGCAAGTCCCCTCACTCTGGGAGCAGCACACCCTCCAGAGGTGCAGCACATCTGCATGTACCATGGTGCAACATGCACACGCATATGCACACGCAGACAGGGCTGTGGGACACACCACCAGCCCACCCAACGGCATGTGCTGGGGGAACCTTGCCCAGTCCATGCTGGCAAGTAGCTGGCTGCCACAGGGCATAGCGCAGGGCAGGATTTGGCTCCCTGAAGAGACTTGCTCTATCTACTCTCTGGTCCAGTTAGCACTGGCCTCCTGGCCAGGATACTGTCCCTAATGTCTCTTTCTTCTCTGCCTTCCCCACGGCAGCAAAAAGAGGAAACCTGGCTCGGAGCGCAGGTGAGTGCCTGCTGGGCTGCGGGTCTGCAGGGTCCCACTGGGCATGCAAGGCCACTGGACATGAACTGGCATCCACCACCCACTGTCCCCCTCTGAAATCCCAGTGGGAACTGGCCACTCCATCTCCTGCTGGAGGCTGCAGAGCCCACAAGGTGACAATGAGACACAATGGAATTTGTGTGCTCTGGCACCAAAGGCAGCCAAAGCCCTTTCCAAAGGTCCCTTTCTATCCCCCACACTACATCCCCCTAGGCAATAACGTCCATGCAACACTCATGCATCCTGCGGGTGGTCCAGGGGAAGCAGGGTGATGGGAGGATGCTGGGACATGAGGATGGGGAGTCCCTTGCTCCCCTCTCAAGGGCACCCACTTTCCCCTGCCACAGCTGCGACAGCTCTTCACCTATCCGCAAGGAAAAGAAAAAGAAGACTGGAAAGAAACACAGACGTGACAGGTAGGATGGACACCATGTCAGGCTGGGAACAGTGGGAATGGTTGGGGACAGATGGGCTGGTTGGGGTTAATAGATCTGACTGGGGACAGCAGGGCTGGCTGGGGACAGTGAAGCTGCTAAGGGACAGTGGGGCTGGTTGGGAATGATGGGGCTGGCAGGGGACAGCTGGGCTGATTGGTGGCTGCCCAGCTCCTTGGACTGGGGCAGTGTGGAAGGATGGACAGGGATGGGTGCTGATGGTTCTCCATGGGGCCATCACTTCCTCACAGCAGCTGTGACCTGTCCCACCCAGTAGCATATCTGGAGGCCACTCCCCTGTCTCTGTCACCATCCCCTGGGACTTCCTGTCCTTCGCTCCCCGGTGGCCAACTCAATGTGTCTCCTTCATCTTTGCCTCCTCTTCATCCCTCAGGTCTGAGTCAGGGTCACGGAAGAAGAGAAGACACAGGTGAGAGCAATGGATGCCAGGAGCCACCCCACCGCCAATAGTGCTGGCTGCCAGATTCCTCCATCAGGGACACCCTGTCCCCTGCCCTCCCACTGTCCCCATCCTCTCTGCCCATAAGGATGGACCCATTGGGCGCAATGGGCGCAGGTGCCATCAACTGCCATCTGTCTGTGTGTCCCTTGACTGGTGAGCATCCCCCTCACCCTATGGCCGGACACTGCTGGCCATCTCCCATCCTTAGAGGTGACACAAAACCACTCTGGGTGACTGTGGGGTCCCACATGGCCCCAAATGCTCCCCAGGGGAGAAGGGGTGACGCCAGGCAGCTGTGTCCAGGGCAAACCCAAAAAGCCCCCAAAGCCAACTGAGATCTCCACTGCGATTCAAAGATTGGTGGAGCCCAGCTCCAGGCAGGTTCTCCCCATTGCTCCTCTCACAGCCTCATTGGCTCTGGGGGGGCTGGTGAAGACCCCCTGGATGCGGCACTCACTCCCATCTCTGCAGCTTTTGGCTCTTCTTGCAGGTCCCGAAGCCCCAAGAACAAACGGAAAGAGAAAAACAAAGAGCGCAAGAGGTGAGGGGCTGGGATGGTGAGGGGAGCAGGGCTGTGTACCCCTGTGTCCCCCTCCATGGTGGCTCAGCATGCCTCTCGGCCTCTGGCCACCCTCTCCTCAGGTCCCGCAGCGAGTCTCCGGCCTGGCGCTCTCACCGACGCAGCTCCTGCAGCTCCCACAGCGCCTCACTCTCCTCTGACGACAGCGGCTCCAAATCCCCCAGCAGGTAGGGGCAGCCCAGGACTTCCACCCCACTACCGACAGCTCCCCCAGCCTTTGTCATGGGGACCTTTGGGGATGGAGGGCAGGGAAGCAGGTGGCTGAGATGTCCCATATTGGGGACCCTCGTGGGGATGAAAGTTAGGCAGGTGATTGGCAGAGTTGCCCCTGGAATGGGGACCATTGCAGCGAATTCTGTCAGGCTTGGTGCCATGACTACTGCCCTGGTGAGCCTGTTCCAAGCGCTTGACCACCCTCTCGATGGATAACCTTTTCCTGATAACTAGCCTAACCCTCCCCTGGTACAGCGTCATGCTGTTCCCTCAGCTCCTATCGCTGGTCAGCAGAGAGGGGAGATCAGATCCTGTCCCTCTGCTTCCCATATGAGGCAACTATAGACCACACTGAAGTGTCCCCTCAGTCTCCTCCTCTTCAGGCTGAACCAACCAAGTGACCTCAGCTACTCCTCAGAGGGCTTCCCCTCTAGACCCTTCCTCAACTTTGCAGCCACCTCTGGATGCTCTCCAGTAGCTTTATCTCCTATATATACCGTGGTACCCATTACTGCACTGATTCCTGTGTTCCGCAGGCTAAGCCCCAGGCGCCGGCAGGATGGCCCCAAGGGGAGCAGCATCCGCTCCAGCCGCAGTCCCTCCTCGCCCTCGCCCTCTTCCCGCCGCTCCGCCTCACCGCACCAGAACGGGCACAAGGGCAGCGCCCAGAACGGCCGCCACAGCCACGGCACCCCGCTCCCGGAGCCCTCGGATGTACGTAGGCTTTTCTTGGATCACCATTCTCTTCCCTTCCCTCCTCCCTTCACAGGACCCCTCAACCCCAGCTCTCCTCTCCCCTCTTTCTCCACTCGCTCAACTCCCCCTCGCCCTGCCAGGGCACACAGGGGAGATGTGGGGTGCAGCCTGCAAACCCTGACCCAGCACCTACCAACCTTCTGCTGGGTGCACGAGCTCCAGCCCCTCACCTCGGGGCAGGTGTCAGGGCAGCCCTGATGTCCATCCCTTCCCCAAAGCCATGCATCACTGCGGGTGCCACCCCGTGGGAAAGATGGCTCGACAGGTCACAATCACCTGCCAGGGTCACCACGGGGCGCAGCACCTCTCTGCGAGTGGACTGAGCCCAGACAACCAAGAAACTGGTAAAACTGGGAAACTCTTTTCTCCACCAGCCCCAAACCTTCCCAGTGCCACGGTTGCCAGCACCAGAGCTCAGGACCCTAGCACCCAGTCTGGGGACTGGCTTTAGGCCAGGGTAGGGCTTGGAGGGGGGTTGGTGCTGGGTACACAGATTTTAGGAGCTCAGGGTCCCTGTGGAAGGTGACACTGGAGCTAAGTCTCCCTGGCTCTGCCTTGGCACCCCAACGGTCCTGATGAAGCCTGAGCAGGGCAAAGCCCTAACCCAGTCGGACCAGGGAGCCAGCCCCAGTTTAACCAGTGCTGAAATGTTGAGGAGGTTGATTGGAGACTGGAGGCTGGGCTGAGTGCTGAGGCACCCCACTACTGGGGGGCACACAAGTCCCCACTCGCCTCAGAGGATTTTATTCCCATGGGCAAGGCGCTGTGGGGATGTTCCTGGCTGGCAGCACCCAAAGCTGACACCCCAATGCCTGTGGGTCCAGGAGCCCTCCCATTCCATATTCACACCCCCTTTGCCTTCCCCAGCCCAGTACCCAGCACCCTGCCCACCTCTCGGGGCATCTCTCTGCTTTCTTCTTTCCAGTGGTTTTGGCTGGGCCCTGGGGAGGTTTTGGGGCCGAGGAGCTGCTGCTGCCCCCCAGGCACCCTCCTCGCCCTGCTCTCTCCCTGTCCACCACCCCCAGCACCCAGCATCACCCAGGCTGCCAAGCTCCCTTGGCTCCCCGGCACCAGTGGGACTTTGCTCCGACAACTTTCTCTTTCTCTCTCTCTCTCTCTCTTCTTTCTCTCTCTGGTTTCTATTTTTTGGTTTTTTCTTTTTTTTTTTTTAATCCCATCTGTGTTTTTCTTTAGCCTCCCATTTGACACAAACCCAAACGGTAATATACACTTCCATTTCTTGCTCAGCAGAAGCAGGGATGAGGGGGAGGGAAGGGCAATGAAACGTGCTCCCCCCCTTATTTTAGTTTCCTTTCTTATGATTTCTTTTCTTTCCCCTTGTGATGTACAGAAATGCAAACAATATATATCTCATTTTTTTTATTCCCCTCCCCTTTGTCATTGTGTTGTTCTAGAACTTTTTGCTTTTGTGTGTGTTACTGTGGAGAAGAAGGGAAAAAAGCAGCTATGTTTTCTGAATATTTTGACTGCTGAACATTGTATTTCCATTTTCTGTATTTTGAACAAGGAATTTAAAAGGGAAGAGAACCGAGCAGCTCTGCACAGCAAAGGGCTAGCTTCAATGCCATGGAGCAAACTGCCCTTTGCCTCCTTGAATTCTTGAATTGACCACTGCCCAATTACCCTCATCTGTGGCTGCATCCTGCTACCATTGGGCTGCTTTTCCTCTGTGGCTGCAGGAGGAGGCCGTTGGGTGATGGGTTATTCATCCCTCCTCCAAGCTGAGCACTCTGTGGCTATCCCACCCCCAGGTGCCCTCGTCCTGCATCCCAGCAGGATGGGTGCTGAGGGTCCCTGGAACATGACCAATACTCTGGTACCCCAAATGTTCTGGACTCAGCTGAGCACCTTGCAGCCATCCCACACCTGGGTGGTCACATCCTGCATCCTGGCAAGTTGAGTGCTGAGCGTCCTTGGTACCTGACCTCAGCCCTAAACCTTCCAGACTCAGCCGAGCACTCTGTGGCCATCCCATCCCTGAGCACCTACATCGCAGCAGGACGGGTGCTGAGCATCCTTTGTACCTGATCTCCCACCTCCTGCAGATCCCCAAAACTCTCCAGACTCAGCCTGTGTCCCCCTGGGAGAGCTGTGTCCCCTCCAGTCCTACCCCCCCAGAGGAAGGGGTGCCCCAGGGTGCTGCACAGCGTTGCCTTCCCTTTTAAATACCCAGCCCCATCTCCATCCAGCCCTGCTGCCTTCCTTAGCCTTCCTCCCAGCTCTCTCCTCCTCCTCCTCCTCTCCCACACGCACCGACCAGCCCCTCTTCCTCTCTGCTTTTCTTTGGACCACCACCAGCTGCCGCCCCTCGCCATGTCCCACCTCCATCCATCGCCTTCCCTGCATGTTCTCGGGGACTTTGCCGTGTTGTAGAGTGACTTTTGCCCAGGGAAGCGCAGCCGGGTCACGGCCAGCAGCCAGCACACCCCGTCCTGTGGCCGCTCCCCTCGGCCCCAGCCTTCCCACTCAGCACCAGAAAAATGGAAAACTAAAGCTGACGAGACCAGTTTGGTCCCTATTTAACACAGCCCGAAGCAAAGGGGATTAGCCAAGGGGTCTGGATCGCCGTACTAAAGAGTCCTTGTCTTTTTCCCATTCTGCCCTCCAAATGTGGAGATTATTGTTTTTCTTTTTTTATTCTCGCATTCCTGTCCCTGCCAATTCCGAAGGTAGGTATCGTGTCCACCTCTGCACGTTCACTTCTGCAGATGAGCCTGTTGAAAAGCACCGTAGCTTGATTTAATGTTCTTTTTCTCTTTCTGCCTTTCTTTCTCTTTCTTTATTGCTCTCCTTCTCTGTCTCTTCCATTTTGTCTCTTTTTGGTGGCTATATCTCAGTTTTTTGGGTTTGGATGGTTCTCCCCAGTTAGCTGCAAAGCCATGCTCTTCTCTTATGTTCTTTACTTTTTTTTCCCCCCCCTGTTCACCTACTATTTCTTTCTTCCTCCTCCTCTTCTCTCTCCCTGTCTCCTCGTGCTGTCGGTAGAATGCATTTCTGTGTCTTTCAGCCCTCTTGAGTTTGTGTTGCCATCCAGGGTCCAAATCTGGCTGCTCCCATTGGGTCCCCTCTGAGGGACTGGGTAACAAAGGCCAAAAGAATCAGGAAGAAATAGGGGCAGTGGCCAGAGCCCAGGGGTGGAAGTGGAAGCAGATTCTGGACTCAGAGGGTTTTGGGGTGGATGAATGGGGTGAGAAATGAGAACTGGGAGATGTGTGGGTTTAGTCCTTCCTCAAGCTGTGATGGACAGAATTAAAAAAAAAAAAAACAACAAAAAAAAACAGCCCAGGGAAAATGTATATAATGGAGTCAGGTTGAGACCTTCCTCTATGGAGAGACGCAGGTCCAGGGCACTATGGTCTCTGAGGGGCAAGAGACAGTGTCTCAGCTCCAGGAGTCCCTGCCTCACAACCACCCAGAGGGCTTTCCCTTTTTGGCCAAGCCATTGACGATGTGGATTTCTTTGGGATGTTTTTTCTTTTGTCACCTTCCTGCACGACTAGGCAGAAAACCCTTGTGCTCCTGCCCCGGGGTTGGGGTGGGCACCCTGCATCCCAGCCAGCCAGTGCCAAAATGCCACCCTGGGAGAGAGGAACCTCCTCTCTTTCTCTCTTCTTCTTCCTCATCTACTTCTTCTTCATCTCTGCTTTTATTTTTCCCTGCCCGGATGCTGGCTCAGCTGAACTCCCCTTCCAGGGCTGCTGCATCCCCTCAGAGGGGCTGTGTCCCATGGACAGGGCTGTCCATCACCACCAGCCTCCACCCTGACTGGATCCATCCCTACAGAAACAGATTGTTAACAAAACCCCCAATTCTCTCTGTTTTGGCTCCAGCTTCCTGGAGGGGATGGCTTATCCCTGGGGACAAGGAGGGGATAAAGGATGTGCTACCAGTGGGACATGAAGTGGCTTGTGCAACTCTGCTGCCTCAGGATGCTTTGGGACTCAGTGGTGTCATGTCCCTTTTGTGGCATCTTCATGGTGGTCCCCAGGCTCCCACACAGACATCTCAGCCACTTCTCTTTTGAGGGTGAAATGTGGCATATTGGACATGGTGGGGCAGGAAGAGAGAACCTGGTCCTCAAGGATTAACTGACTGGATGTGTTTGGGGCTGGCAGGAAATTGGGGTGACCAGCCCCCAGCTTCAGGTGTGATGACACAATCCCAGCACCACCCCAATACCCTGAACCCCATTAGAAGCCCTCAGCCGGGCTCAGCACTTCTCCGGGCAGGATTTACTACCTCTCCAGGGATGCTCAGGGACCTGGTGCCAGGCTGCAGCTGGGGCAAGGAGTCCCCCAGAGGCCCCAGGACAGGGTTTGCCAGCCCAGTCAGGGCTGACAGTGCAGAAGTCATTTCCACCCATCTTTTTGGTCTAGTGCTGCTGACAAAATGGGGAATAAAACCCAGGCAGCAGCTGCAGCTTGGAGGAGCTCAGATATTGGGGAGCCACTGTCTGCTGGACCCCAGGACTGGGCAAACTCTCCCAGCTCTCAATGAGAGCCCAGCCTGGGGTCTTGGCTGCTGTGGTGGCCCAGGGTTTCCCCCTGCCCACAGAAGGGAGTTGATTTGTTTTGTTTCTCCTCTTTCTGGCTCTGTCTCTGTTTCTCCTCCTTCTCTCACTCTTTCTTTCTCTCTTGCATTTTTGTGAATCTAATGATGCACTTATATTGCCCCGCTTTTCCCTTCTCTTCATACCTTACCTACTAAAGGAGGAAATGCCACTTTTTTGGTAAGTGGATGTTAACCAAGAGGGACTTAAAAAAAAAAGCATATAATGGAAAAAAAATAAAAGAAAGGAAGCAGAAAGCAAAGTCTGTGTTGAGTGCTGATGAGGACTTAGCAGTTCCCTGCAGAGTCACAGCTAACAGCTCGATGCGTGTCCCAGGACAAGCTCAGAGACATTCGTTTATCTCAGTAATGAGGACATTTGTGAAGTTTTGCTTTGGTTTCATTGGTTTTGGTTTTAATTTTTTGTTTGATTTGTTTTGATTTGATTTGGATGTTTTTTCTTCTTTCTGGTTTGATTTTCTTTTGACCTTCTCACCCCTGGCCCCCCCTGCCCATCAGCTCTGACCCCCTTGTCCCCCATTGTCACTCTGTGCCGTCCTCCTCATTCCTTATCTGGAGCCGAAAGCTGTTCCCTACAACGTCCCCATACTGCAACATCTCTCTCTCTGTCTGTGCATGTCCCTGTGTCAGTCAGCAGACCCCCATCACCTCCAGCCCTCTTTGGTTCCTCCCCTTACCCTCAGCTCAGCCTGATTTACTCTCCCCTCCCTTCTCACCTTCCCTCCTCTCATCTTTTCTTCCCCATCGCATTTTTGTCCCTTCATTTGGGTTTTTCCCCCTCTTCCCTTCCCCTTTCTTGGTCAGGGGTGGGGGTGGGCACTGGGGTTTAATTTATCCCTGCTCCAGGTGTTTTTCTGGGGGGTTGTTTCTTTCCCTTTGAGCTCTCCCTCTCTGGTGACTTGGGGGTTTCTTGAACTTTGGTCGGGTTTTTTTTTGTTGTTGTTTTTTGTTTTATTTCTGGTTTGTTTGTTTTTTTTAATCCCATCCCATCCCCTTTCCTTTGGGTTGTTTTCAATTTTATTTTTCATTCTTTCCTTCGCCGTTTTGCATGCGGAGGTTTGCATGACCCACGTTGTTGAGGGCGAGAGGAAGGTGCAGAGTAGCGTCTGTGTAGCCTGCCTTACGCGGTGTGCGTTGACGTTGTGACCGCGCTCCCGGCAAGGTGCCCTCCGTTAACATCCCCATTCTCCTTCTTTCTTCTCTTCTTTCCCCCTCTTCGCCTTTCCCCCCTTCTCTCTCTCTGCCCCTTCGCCAGAGGCCAGCCTCCGCGTCCCCCTCTCCGCGGGCTCACGCCAGGACGGATCCGCCGTCCCCTCGTTCCCGAGGGGTTCGACACGGTGCCCGCAGCCCCCGGTCGCCCACGCCGGAGCGGTCCAAGCACGGCCACCGGCACCGCTCTCGCAGCGCCTCGCCACCGCCCCGGCACCGCGGCCAGAGCAAGGGGCGGCCGCTGGCCCCCCGAGAGCCCCCGTCGCAGCCCCTCAGCCCCCCCGGCTACAGCAGCGACTCGGAGGGCTCGGTGGGCTCCCATCCCCACCACCCGCCGCTCGGCCCCGACAGGAACCATGGAGCTCACGGCAAGAGGTAAACGGGACCCTGGAACGGGGTCGTGGGGTCACTGCTGGGACATAGGAGACGGTCTGTGGTGTTTTGGGTGCAGCCAACCGTCGGCACCCTGGTTCCATCTGGGCACAGCTTTGGGGACCAAGCTGGGGACCAGGGCAAGTTGGGGATGGGGACGGAGGTGGGATCGGGAGGGAGGTGGAGATGGACAGAGACATAGACATGTACGTAGACATGGGGATGGAGGTGGAGATAGGGATGAGGTTGGGATGGGGATGGAGATGCATGGAGACAGAGATGGGGAGGGGACAGAGATGGAGGCAGAGATTGGGAGGGGGATGGGATTGGAGATGAGGATGGAGGTGGGGATAAGGGACAGGGACAGTTTGGAGATGCGGACTGGGATGGAGGCAGGTATAAGGGTGGAGATGGGAACAGGGATGGGGATGAGGACAGGAATGAGGACAGGGATGGGAATAAGAATGAAGACAGGAATGGAGATGGGCAGTGGAGATGGAGGTGGGAACAGAGATAGATATGGTGATAGGAATGAGGACAGGGGTGCGGATCGAGATGGGAATGGAGATGATGTTTTATAATCAAGGATGCAGCCAGGACAAAAACTAGGGCCATGTAGGTGCTCCCACCGCTTCCTCATGGGACCCTGGGATCCCTGGCTCTTATGGGGACACCATGCCAGTCACAGTGGGTGAAATGTGAGGAGGTGCTGGGATATTCCTTCACAGGGTGAAGGAGAGGCACCACCGGGGCCGGCCCAACAGCAGTTCAGAGTCATCAGCCAAGCACTCCCGGCACGCCTCAGAGCGGAGGAAGAGCCCTTCGCCCAGCCCCAGCCAACGCAGCAGCTCCTGGAGCTCCAGTGGCTCCCTCTCTAAGTCCCGCTCCCGCTCCCGGGAGAAGAGAGCAGGACGCAGCCGCTCCCGCTCGCCCTCGCCCAAAAAACCCACCAGCAGGTCAGAGCTGGAACACTACACTGGGGGGGGCTGGGTTACCAGCAACGGGCTCAGGGTGGCCCTGGATCCCCTGGAGCTCAAGGGAGTTACAATCCATTGCTGGCCACTGGGGTGGATATATGGGTGGGTGGATGGATGGATGGATGGGATGTATAGGTGGCAATGGAAGCACCAGGCCCAGATGGGAGTGCCACAGTGTGCACAGGCTGTCCCTGCATCCAACCTGGGACCCCAGCCCACCCCCTGATGCTTCTCCTCCTTCTCCTGGTGTAGAGAGAAGGACAATGAGCCTCGAACACGCCACAGTGACACTGACCCTGCCCGTGCCCGGCGCCGCTCCCGGAGCTACTCCCCCATCAGGAAGAGGAGAAGGGACTCCCCCAGCTTCATGGAGCCCAGGAGGATCACAAGGTGGGTCCCAGTGAGTGGTGAAGCCTCTGCCATGGCTGCTGGCATGGCCTGGGTCAGAGCTCTGCTGGTAGCCAGCCCAAAAGGATGGTGGATGGATGGATGGGCAGATGGACAGACAGATGGATGGATGGATGAATGGGTGAAGGGATAGACAAATGGATGAGCAGCTCTGAGGACAGCTATCTAACCCTGAGAATGACCTGTTGGGTGAATCAGCTGGCCCAGACAGATGTATAACCAGACTGCCTCCAATATTACAACCCTCTGATCTCGTCCCATCTCAAGGCACAAAAATAGGAATTCGTTTTAATCCGCTTGTGCATATTCCAGCAAGACAAACAGCTGCAAGCATGTCCCAACACTGCCCTCCAAAAACTGGTTTCTCCTCCTTGAGATCCTATTGACTCAGGATTCTGGGCTGTAAGACAGGCAATATTTCGTGCCAGACAGAACACTGTGTGCATATATAGTACCTCGTTAGCATGCAGCACTGGCGGCAGCACCAGTGGTGAGCTCAGATTGCTTCATTCCTGACCTATTTGTCTCTCCTGCTATCAGTTGGGAGATCAGGCCATGGGGTGGAGGGGCTGGATGTTCAGAAATCAGCTCTGGTTCGCTGTGGGAGGGTTTTTATTTTGCCTGGGCTGGACTGAAGTTGTCCAGGAGGAAGGACAGGAGAAATATTGCTCAGCTGTTGGCTTAGAGCTCCCTGCAGCCCTTTCCAATGCAAAGAACGTGGGCTGGGAGCAGCTTTCCTAGCCCAGGTACCACCAGCTGGTTTTTCATCCCTCCCACTTTGTTCTCCAGCTGGGTTTTGCTGGGGTATCCTCAGGCAGGTAACAGCTTGGCTGCAGAATACAGTCCATGGTCCCTCCCATCCCTGGGATAGATGGGGATGGCAGATGCAGCTTTGCTCGAGGTTCATAAGGAGCAGAACTGTTTCTGCCAGACTTGGAGGATGCTGCAGGGAGGGAGCAGCCAGGGGAACATCCCTTACCCCTTGCTGCCTGCCCGTTAGCCCAGATAGAAGCCCCAGGGCTTTTCCTTGCCCTCCTGCCCTGTCCCTAGTCCCTGTCACCCTACCATCACCCGGGGTCCATCACCGCCTGGTCCTGCCTCAGTGATGCCAACTTCTCCTTTTTCATTTCATCCCAAGGTCCCTCTCGGAGAGCATCGCCGCCAGCCTGGCTCCCAGGGTAACCTCCCCCCTTCCTCCTCCTCTTCTTCCTCCCGGACCCCTCTATGTCTCCTCACACCCTTGTGTGCCCTCAGCACCGAACTGCCTCCGGGCCGGGCCTGTGTCTCTCTTCTGTCCCACTAACACCAGGGAGAAGGGGGCGAGGGCCCAGCTCCTGCACTGGCTCCACGTGTCACTGTCCCCCGTGTCCCTCCTCATCCTCAGGCACCGGCAGGCTGCAGCTCGCCTTCCGCTAATCCTAACGTCTCTTTTTCAGCAGCTTTCAATCTTTGGTGTCTGGGAAACACAAAAGCCACATTAACCTGCTCACTTTCTGCCCTCGGCGCTGCCTAATCCAGGACTAACACCCCGGGGAGGTTGGGGAAGCTGTGGAAGAGGAAGGGGTGGGGGAAGGGTGATACCGGGTGCCTGCATCCTGACACCCCACAGCCAGTCCGAGCCCGGCTGCCCTATTATGGGGATACTCAGCCGTGCTGGGTACCCAGTGCCGTATCCCCTTCCACGAGCTGCCGCTAGGGCCCTGACTCAGTTTCCCTTTTCCATTTCCAGTGCTCGCAAGCGCCCCATTCCCTACTACCGCCCCAGCCCCTCGTCCTCCAGCTCGCTGAGCACCTACTCATACAGCCGCAGCCGCAGCCGCAGCTACGACAGCTACAGCAGCAGCCGCAGCCGCAGCAGGACTCGCAGCCCCCCCAGCCGCTCCCGCAGCCGCTCCCGCAGCCCCAGCTACAACAGCCGCAGCAGCTCGGAGAGCGTCGGCTTCTGAGACCCCCCCTCAGCACCCGGCCGCAGCCCCCTGCCATCCTGGCGGTGACCCCCCCAGATGACACCTGCACCTCCAGGAGGGATGGGGACCACCGGGGAGGTGGAAAGAAGCCAGAGGCTGCCAAAAACGGACCTGGAGGCCTAGGAAAGCGGTGGCCCAAAAATCAAGTGGGTCCTGCTGTCAGCCTGGGAGGGGATGATCCCCCCGTCTCCTCCAGGGGCTCTGGGGGTCGGGGTGGGGTAGGGGAGGATATCTTCTTATTTCTGCGGGCGCTGGGTGGGATGGGGTGGGTGAGCACAGAGCAAGGGAACAAATTGCTTAGCAGAGACCTTGGGGTGTTAGGGTGGAGGAGGCTGGGGGCCCCCCCCTCACAGGAGTCCCTTGTCAGGGGTGGCTGGGGACCTCCCCCTGTGCTTTTTTGGGGGTTGTTTTGATTTTTTTTTTTTAACACAAGTGTATCCTTGGGGGTAGGGGGGGTGGGAGGCAGGAGGGGCCTTCTTCAGCCTGGGCTTGGCTGGAGGCTGTGATGCCCTTCCTGGGTTTTACTCTGGCAGAGGAGTCAATGTGCCCCTGTGGTGTGCCGAGTGACAGGGGCACCACGAACCATATTGAGGTTTCCCCCCCCCCCCCCCCCCNACAAAAGCTGGCAGCACTGGCGAGCCTCTTTCTGAGCAGGAAGGTCCAGGAGGGGCCACTCCTGTGGGTTAATGCTGCTCAACTCAGCTCCAGAGCTGACCCTGGCACTCACCCATCCCACCCAATTTTGAGGGGGACTGAGCTGTCACCCCCAGGAGGAGGGAGCTGTGGGGCCAAGGGATGGGCTGGGATCACGTCCAGCCATTCTCTTGCTTTGGCACATCATATTCCTTCTTTGGGCTCACAGCCCCTGACCACTTCCTGCTCTGGGGCCAATTGGTGGCTTTTTAAACTTAATTCCAGACAGAGAGAGAGGCAGGAAGGTTCCAGCCCTCGGCACCAGCACTGCTTGTGCAGGACTTTGCTGATTTCCCCAAAGAAATCCCCTCTGGTGCACTGAGGACAGTGCTGAGCCCCTCAGGGCTGCTGGTGTTTAATCCTCTCGGGCCCATGTTTTCTGGCTGGCTGGAGCAGGACGATGGGGATGAGCCTCCCTGGGTGGGAGAGCAGCTGCCTGGATTAACCCATGGGCCCTGGATGAAAAGCAAGGCTTTGGCAGTCCTATTTGACACTGTTTTCCAGCCAGTGGGATCGTGGCGGGGATCATTGTGCCATGGCCTCGTTAGCTGGTGGCCTGAGGTCCTGGGAAGGCAGAGACACGAGCAGAAGGACACTCCAGGGTTGTCTCTCAAACCTGGTACATCAAGGAACCAGGCTCAGCTGTGGCCTGAGGATTCTCCAGCCCTTGGAGAAGCATCTCCAGGAGATGGGCCACTCTAGGTGCCAGCCTCTGTGTGTTCTACCCACCCCTGCTCCACTGGCAGAGACACTGGTTGCCCTCTATGGTGCCTGGACAAGTCGAGCTGTTAGAAAAGAGGTGAACAGGTAAGGAGGGGACACACTCGTGGCTCTCCATGGCTCACCTTGTCCCCATGTGCCAGCCCTGGGCAGGATGGCAGCTCTGGATGTGACCACGGCAGGAAGAGGCCAAGTCTTGCTCTCCTTGACCCTGGGGAGATGAAGGGCACAAGTGCCCTCAGCATCCCTATAAACCCCTGAGCCACGTGCTCCAAAAACCATCCCACCCCTCTCTGGCCACTGCTGCAGCAGCTCCTGTCCCCCTCCACTGCCCCCACAGGAAAGCTCAGACTGGCCACAGGAACCCCAAAACCCTGGTGGGAGTGAGAGAGAGGGGGCCCTGAAAACATCCCAGTTCAAGCCACTGGCGGGAGGTTATTTTGCCGGTGGCTGCAGCCCCCCAAGAGCCGAGTGCCGGAGCCAGCGGGGACAGGCCAGCACATCAGGGAATATTTCCAGTCTTCCTCTTTTACAGTCTCTGTCTCCTGCCACGGAGGGAGCTAACTGGAACAAATACTCTGTAGAAATACTTCAGTATTTTCCTCTCGCGCGTGCGCTCTCTCTTTTTTCTGGGTTGTGAGTACAGCTGTAGATTCAGTGAGCTGGTTCAATGACAATAAAATATACAGTATATATTGTAAATGACTCTGCTGGGCATGCAGTACTTTCTTCACAGGTTAACCTGCTCCATCCATGCAGGCTCTGTCTTGTCCAGATCCCCACAGACCCATCCTCCTCTCCCACCTTTCTTCCAGCCTCCCATGGCTTGCTTTTCCCAATGCTTTGGCCTCTGGCTCTGTGCGGACCAGCACTGGGCACCAGCTGTGTGCCTGACCTCCCAGAGCATCCTGCTATAGGGCAGGGGGAACCCTCTGTCGAGGTCCTGCTGCAGGGGCAGAGGTCTCTTCTTGCATACTTCCCATCTCCCTGTAGTCACCCTGGCTCCCTGCATCCCTCTCAGCAACCCTCCCATTTCCCTGCAGCCTTCCTATCCATCTTACCCCTGCTACATCCCTCCCAGCATCTCTCCAATCGCCCTTGCTTCCTTCCTGCATCCCTGCATTCATCCCATCCCTCCTGCATCCCTTCCATCATTGTTTCCATCCCTTCCAGCATCCTTCTCTGCATCCTTCCCATCTGTCCCTGCATTCCTGCCTGCACCTCTCCCATTCATCCCGTCCCTCCTACATACTTCCCAGCGTTCTTCGCATACCCCTTGCGTTCCTGCCTGCATCTCTCCCATTCATCCCGTCCCTCCTGCATACTTCCCAGCGTTCTTCGTGTACCCCTTGCATTCCTGCCTGCATCCCTGCATCCATCCTACCCCTCCTGCATCCCTCCCAGCATTCCTTCCATCCCTCCCTGCATCCTCCTCTGCATCCCTCCATCCATCCCTTCCTACATTCCTCCCATTTCCCTGCATTCCCACTTGCATTTCTCCTCTCCTTCCCAGTGTTCTTGTCTGCATCCTTCCCATTTCCCTGCATCCCTCCTAGCATCCCTCCTGTATCCCTCCTCCTCCCACCCAGGGTCCCTCCACCCTGCAATAGTCCCTGCAGGACACAGCCCGGGGGTTTGGCAGGGGATGGTGGAGTGCTGGCACCCACTGTAGCCATGGAGGGTGGGCACACCCCCGAATCCCCTTGTCCCCCTTATTATATCTCCATAGGAAGACTCCTGGGGTCACATATCTTTGCACTGAGTGTGTCAGGTCTCAGCCACCACCTGTCTCCTGGCACTGCTCAGAGAGAAGCTGCCAGAGCTCAGCCCTGGGAAACACATCCCATCATGGGGCCTCTGTCCCCCCACAGTGACAAGTCCCTCTGAACAGGGCTGGGGAGTAGAGGGGACAAGGCAGAGGCCATGGGGTCGCAGCATCTGCCAGGTTCCCTGGGCTGGGAGAACAGCCCTTCGCTGGGATAGGGGCCCCAGATGGGAAGACGTCACTAGGGAGATGTGTTTGGAAGCGAAGGCAGAGGACTAATGGACGGGGCTGCTGCTCCCAAGTTGAGAGGGTGCTGCCCCTCCAGCTCCCCTGGACCACCAGTTCTATCAGCTATCCCTGACCCCACCAGTATCCCTGAGATCCCATCAGCCTCCATCAGGTCCTACCAGTCACCTCAGTCCCTACTGGTTCCACTGGGCCCCCATCAGCCTTACCAGTCCCCATCAACCCTCACTGGTCCCCAGCAAGACCCATCAACCTCTTGCAGTCCCCATCAAGTCTTACTGGTCCCATTGGCTCCCACGAGCACTGCCAACTCTCCCACTGGACCCCAGTAAGACCCACCAGCCCCTACAAGTCCCCGTCAACTCTCACTGGTCCCATGGATCCCCAGTAAAAACCATCAACCCCTGCTGGTCCCACCAACCCCACCAGCCCCATGGTCCCCAGGGTGGCCCCAGGGGCTGAAGTAGCCTCCCCCCAGCTTGCTACAGGGGGTTCCCCACTGTGATGTCCAGCCCTGCGGCCGAGGGCCTGGGGGAGTCCAGAAGCTTCTGGCTGGTGGATGACGCAGTAGACACGGGGCCATGCATGGGCTCTGCACTGAGTCATCATGCCCTCCCGAGGCGATGGCCCAGCCCCAGCTCCCTCCCACGGGGCCACGCATCCCTGGGATGGTTTCATGGGCAAGAAATGCGGGCGGAGTGGGGGGTGAGGCTGGGAGCAGCTCCAAGGGCCATCCATCACTCCCAACGAGCCAAACCTCCCGCGGCGAGAGGCATATGGACATTTCCTTGGCAGGAGGGATGCGAGGCGTTGCCAGCCCCAACCCTGTGCCTCCCACCCTTTGCGGCTGCGCGAGGCTGCCCCAGCCCCTGAAAGTTTCTCGTCCCTTCCCCAGCCCCTGCCGCAATTTCCATTAATAGCCAGCTGAGTCCAGGGCTAAAAATAGCTCCTGGGCCTCTTCATAAGCGGCCGTTGGCCACCCCCCAGCAGCTTGCGCACCATGGCTGAGCGCCGCGTCCCCTTCACCTTCCTGCGCAGCCCCAGCTGGGATCCCTTCCGTGACTGGTACCATGGCAGTCGCCTCTTCGACCAGTCCTTCGGGATGCCCCATATTCCCGAGGACTGGTACAAGTGGCCGAGCGGCAGCGCCTGGCCAGGATACTTCCGACTGCTGCCCCGGGAGAGTGCCTTGGTGCCCAGCCCTGGCTCGCCCTTTGGGCAGGTGCTGAGCCGCCAGCTCAGCAGCGGCATCTCCGAGATCCGCCAGACTGCTGACAGCTGGAAGGTCACCTTGGATGTCAACCACTTTGCACCTGAGGAGCTGGTGGTCAAGACCAAGGATAATATCGTGGAGATCACCGGTGGGTGTTGGGGATGGGGGTTGGTGGGGTCCTGCCTGGGTGTCGGGCTTGGGGCAGCTGCTCTCAGTGCTTGCTGGGGGAAAAAAGGGTGGAAAAGAGAGGGATAAGTGATGGGAACGAAGAGCAAAAGAAGGAGATGGAGGGGACAGGAGATAGAGACTGAGGGAGAGGGAGAGGAAGAGGAAGAGGGAGAGGGAGGGGAGAGGAGAGGGGAGGGGGGGGAGAGAG